>CM038147.1:28397235-28485753 GCA_021437245.1 Aegilops speltoides
TCATTATGTCAAGCTACATCTCTAGCATATCTGGCACAAGTTGCAACATGCAAGCGATTGCTCAGAGCCTATAAGCAACCTGCATGAACAAATTACGAGGGAGCATATGGGAATGGGAATGTTTCTTTTTCTTGATACCAGTTTTTTCTTGTAGCGACCGAATGAACCGTTTTGTTTCACTACTCTTTTTTCCATTACCAAAGGCCACATATTCGAGCTCTCCGCATGGCACAACGATGCTTTTTTTTTCCAAGCTCGAATATCACTTAACAATAATTAGAGCAAGCAGATGGGCTCGATCCTATGACTTCTCGGTCGCGGGACACTAGATTTCCACCACAATATGCGGTGTGCTTTGTCCCCATAGTTTTAGGAACGTTACTAAACATTGTTTGGACATTTACATCAAAATATTCAAAACAAATAGGTAGCAGAGTTTTTGGGGTGCACCCAAATTTTTGGTAACTGGCCAGTTACCGGGAAATCCGATTAAAAAACCCTACAAGAGAAGGAGAGGTTGATCAAGCTTCCCTTAATCTCAATAAAAATAAGGCCATTCGGATATTGTAGCATGCATTTCTAGGATGCATATTTGGTATGTAAACAGGTACGATCATAATCTATCACGTAATCATGTGCATGCACTGCAAACCAAGAGATATGAATGTTTAAACACAAACCATTCAGGATGTTTCTTGACGCAAAGGACGAGCGACGTCATTTGGCACATTAGGTTGGAGAGCTCCATGGCCATGGATGGAATGTACTATCAGCGACCAGGCAAGCAACCAGCTTAACTAATATAAGGTCTAGGTTATGTTGGTTGGAGAATGTGATGATCACGCTCCATAATTTGTACTTTGATTATTTGTGAGTATCTCACTATCACGAATTTAGATCATCAAGGAAGATCCTGTGTTAAATGTTGTATATAGTGAATGAGCTTTTGGATAACAAACATTGTGAACACCGAGGAGGACTATTTGTAGTTCCGAGGAACTAGATGAGCATTCAGTGCAAGTTTGTAATTAAAGACACCAATTTAGTTTGAATGTTGCAAGCACGGAATTATCGCTACCAAGATGATATGTGCATTTATGAACTTAATAGCAACGCCTATTCCTTGCACTAGAGGTTGACAGAAACATGTTCATATTAGTAGTCTCTAATTAACTAATAAAGGAGAACTGACATGAATCATTGTCCATTTTTTCGTAGAAAAAACATTGTTTGTCTCTGTTAGTGGAATTTGGGGATTGCCCTTGCTAACAAAACACAATGGTTACTATAAATGATTTATTCAATTATTTTTCTTGATTTGAATGCTTGACACCACTCATGCCATATGGTACTAAAATAGAATGGCAAAACCTGCAGGTGCTCATACAGAAACCACGCCGATGCCTCTACCAAGTGCATCTAATTAAGTTCACCACCTACCTTCAAATGTCTAAGCAACACTTCCCATCTTATATATTTGACATATTTTTGCATGAACACACATGGAACAAATTCCACGTTTTACACTCCCAAGTAACTTTGGCAATCTGAACATTTTCATATAATAAATATGTTTCACATGAACACAGAAGTTGATGGAAGACACAAAATCAAGGTGATATCAATAAACACGTGTGAAAAGGAGGCATAGTGAAAGGAAGAAATACTAGGTTGTTGTGTGTAACGTGTAGCGAGAACCACTTGTGTTGCTACCATTGTACTTGTCCTATCCATGCTCGCGACTTAGGGACAAAACTGGGCTTCCAATTATCCACGATTGTTACCTGAGCCTACGTCTATAGCATAGCTGGTAAACAGGAACCAATTACTGTAGCATATCAATATGCATATCCCCCCACCTATTCTTAAGTAGTTGCAACCCACTACCTATTATTCTCTTCTCATGCAACCATGCCACATCACAATGATGTCATAACTCAATTTGGTCACTAATCTAGCCATGCAACCCTATGACCGCAATCATGCATGGCAATCATAAGTAGAAAAACAATTCCCTAATTATTGTGTGTGCATAGACGGTATATATCTTCGACGCTTGGTGAAAATATATGTTGGCCATGTTTCACCTTTTTTTAAATGGCACCCCGTTGACTTCAGTCCAATAGTTTTCTCTTTTTATACAGCATGGTGTCACATGCATCATAGGCATTACTGTTTTTAAAATATAAACCAAGAACAATCTTAAATTTGTTTGTGTATTAGTTTTAGTTTTTTAGCACCTATTTTTGCATATGTTTTATCAAGGTTCCCGCAACCCACGGGGGTATCATCTAGTTTGTTCTATAGTAAGTTAGGATCCAATCTCTCTTGTAATTTTTGTATGACTTATAAACCAAGATTGTTTGAATGTGTAAACACCAGCCCTTCACAATGTTTCTCTTAGGTAAAATGGGAATCTGACTTGGCATCCGAACCTGTTTGACCTATTCCACCATGATGATTGACGCGGGTTCTGGCTCTTAGAACACTCCACATCGATCATGTCACTAGACGACACCATCATGTCGATCTCATCGTCTATCTCGTCGCTCAGCTGCCTCATTGCACAAAGTAGGTTTTGGAGCAGAAACATGGTAAATAGAGGAGGATTGTTTGCAGTTCAAAGAACGACATGAGCAATCTGTGCAACGTCATACATAGAGAGACATACTTGCTTCGAATGACTCAAGCGTGAAAAACATCGCTACCAAGATATATATGTATTTACCAACTTAACGGCAACTAGCCTCTTTTGTTCACTAGAGATGACAAAAACATGTTCTGATTGGTGATTAATACCCTGTAATTATCTCATAAAGAAGAGAGGCCACTAATGGTTGTTCCCTTTTTTCCATTTTATTTTGTTTATCTGTAGAAAAACATTCTTTGCTTTTCTTAGTGGAATTGGGGGTTGCTCTTGGCAAAGAAGACCTAAGGATTGCTACAAATGATTTCTTCAATCAGTTTCTCGATCTAAATGATAGACATCATAACTAAGGCCATCCAGAACTGAATAGAATAGTAAAATTACGTGTGTTCTTATCATGGTTTCAAATAGCCTGCTATAGCTCCCCTATAGCACGCTATAGCATTTTATAGAAGGTCTTGTGCTAAAAGACTTTGATCCAAACAAATGAAGAAACATTTTAAATAACGCACTATAGCTGCGCGCTATAGCTTCACTATAGCATTTAGAAGAGGTCCGCCACTAAGAGGCTTAGCGCGCTATTTAAAACTATGGTTCTTATGGAAACCATGCTCGCCATATCTATGTTGGGTAACGTAGTAATTTCAAAAAATTTCCTACGCACACGCAAGATCATGGTGATGCATAGCAACAAGAGGGGAGAGTGTTGTCTACATACCCTTGTAGACCGAAGCGGAAGCGATCACAACATAGAGGAAGTAGTCGTACGTTCTCCTCGCGATCCAACCGATCCCAGCGCCGTTACTCCGGCGCCCGAGTTCTTGACACACGTACAGCTCGGTGGACGCTCCTCGGGCTCCGATCCAGCAAAGCTCCGGGAGAGAGTTCCGTCAAGACGACGGCGTGGTGGACGATCTTGATGTTCTATCGACGCAGGGCTTCGCCTAAGCACCGCCACGATATGACCGAGGCGGATTATGGTGGAGGGGCACCGCACACGGCTAAGGAACGATCTCAAGGATCAACTTGTGTGTCTTAGGGTGCCCCCTGCCCCCGTATATAAAGGAGCAAGGGGGAGGGCCGGCCGGCCCTAGAGAGGCGCGCCAAGGGAGGGGGAGTCCTCCTCCTAGTGGGAGTAGGACTCCCCTTTCCTAGTCCAACTAGGAGGGGAGGGGGAAGGAAGGAGAGGGAGAGGGAGAGGGAGAGGGAAAGGGGGGCCGCGCCCCCCCTCCTTGTCCAATTCGGACTCCTCATGGGGGGGCGCGCGCCACCTCCTGGAGACACCTGTAGTACTCCTTTATAATCACCCAGTTACGTTGTGACGTTTGGTAGTACCCAAAGTGTTCCTCCGGCAAACGGAGTTGCATAATTTCATAGTTATAGGAACATGTATAAGTCATGGATAAAAGCAGTAGCAACATACTAAACGATCGGGTGCTAAGCTAATGGAACGGGTCATGTCAATCAGATCATTCAACTAATGATGTGACCTTGTTAATCAAATGACAACTCCTTTGTCTATGGTTAGGAAACTTAACCATCTTTGATTAACAAGCTAGTCAAGTAGAGGCATACTAGTGACACTCTGTTTGTCTATATATTCACACATGTATTATGTTTCCGGTTAATACAATTCTAGCATGAATAATAAACATTTATCATGATATGAGGAAATAAATAATAACTTTATTATTGCCTCTAGGGCATATTTCCTTTAGTCTCCCACTTGCACTAGAGTCAATAATCTAGATTACACAGTAATGATTCTAACACCCATGGAGTCTTGGTGTTGATCATGTTTTGCTCGTGGAAGAGGCTTAGTCAACGGGTCTGCAACATTCAGATCCGTATGTATCTTGCAAATCTCTATGTCTCCCACCTGGACTAGATCCCGGATGGAATTGAAGCGTCTCTTGATGTGCTTGGTCCTCTTGTGAAATCTGGATTCCTTCACTAAGGCAATCGCTCCAGTATTGTCACAGAAGATTTTCATTGGACCCGATGCACTAGGTATGACACCTAGATCGGATATGAACTCCTTCATCCAGACTCCTTCATTGGCTGCTTCCGAAGCAGCTATGTATTCCGCTTCACATGTAGATCCCGCCACGACGCTTTGTTTTGAACTGCACCAACTGACAGCTCCACCGTTTAATGTAAACACGTATCCGGTTTGCGATTTAGAATCGTCCGGATCAGTGTCAAAGCTTGCATCAACGTAACTGCCATACGATGAGCTCTTTGTCACCTCCATATACGAGAAACATATCCTTAGTCCTTTTCAGGTACTTCAGGATGTTCTTGACCGCTGTCCAGTGATCCACTCCTGGATTACTTTGGTACCTCCCTGCTAAGCTAATAGCAAGGCACACATCAGGTCTGGTACACAGCATTGCATACATGATAGAGCCTATGGCTGAAGCATAGGGAACATCTTTCATTTTCTGTCTATCTTCTGCGGTGGTCGGGCATTGAGTCTTACTCAACTTCACACCTTGTAACACAGGCAAGAACCCTTTCTTTGCTTGATCCATTTTGAACTTCTTCAAAATTTTGTCAAGGTATGTGCTTTGTGAAAGTCCAATTAAGCTTCTTGATCCATCTCTATAGATTTTGATGCCCAATATGTAAGCACCTTCACCGAGGTCCTTCATTGAAAAACTCTTATTCAAGTACCCCTTTATGCTATCTAGAAATTCTATATCATTTCCGATTAGTAATATGTCATCTACATATAATATCAGAAATACTGCAGAGCTCCCACTCACTTTCTTGTAAATACAGGCTTCTCCAAAAGTCTGTATAAACCCAAATGCTTTGATCACACTATCAAAGCGTTTATTCCAACTCCGAGATGCTTGCACCAGTCCATAAATGGATCGCTGGAGCTTGCACAGTTTGTTAGCTCCCTTTGGACCGATAAAACCTTCTGGTTGCATCATATACAACTCTTCTTCCAGAAATCCATTCAGCAATGCAGTTTTTACATCCATTTGCCAAATTTCATAATCATAAAGTGCGGCAATTGCTAACATGATTCGGACAGACTTAAGCATCGCTACGGGTGAGAAGGTCTCATCGTAGTCAATCCCTTGAACTTGTCAAAAACCCTTTGCGACAAGTCGAGCTTTGTAGACAGTAACATTACCATCGGCGTCAGTCTTCTTCTTGAAGATCCACTTGTTTTCTATTGCTTGCCGACCCTCGGGCAAGTCAACCAAAGTCCACACTTTGTTTTCATACATGGATCCCATCTCAGATTTCATGGCCTCAAGCCATTTTGTGGAATCTGGGCTCACCATCGCTTCTTCATAGTTCGTAGGTTCATCATGATCTAGTAGCATGACTTCCAGAACAGGATTACCGTACCACTCAGTGCGGATCTTACTCTGGTTGATCTACGAGGTTTCGTAGTAACTTGATCTGAAGTTTCATGATCAACATCATCAACTTCCTCACTATTAGGTGTAGATGTCGCAGAAACCGGTTTCTGTGATAAACTACTTTCCAATAAGGGAGAAGGTACAGTTACCTCATCAAGTTCTACTTTCCTTCCACTCACTTCTTTCGAGAGAAACTCCTTCTCTAGAAAGGATCCATTTTTAGCAACAAATGTCTTGCCTTCGGATCTGTGATAGAAGGTGTACCCAACTGTCTCCTTTGGGTATCCTATGAAGACACATTTCTCCGATTTGGGTTCGAGCTTATCAGGTTGAAGCTTTTTCACATAAGCATCGCATCCCCAAACTTTAAGAAACGACAACTTTGGTTTCTTGCTAAACCATAGTTCATAAGGTGTCGTCTCAACGGATTTTGACGGTGTTCTATTCAGCGTGAATGCGGCCGTCTCAAGAGCATATCCCCAAAACGATAGCGGTAAATCTGTAAGAGACATCATAGATCGCACCATATCTAGTAAAGTGCGATTACGACGTTCGGACACACCATTGCGCTGTGGTGTTCCGGGTGGCGTGAGTTGCGAAACTATTCCGCATTGTTTCAAATGTAGACCAAACTCGTAACTCAAATATTCTCCTCCACGATCAGATCGTAGAAACTTTATTTTCTTATTACGATGATTTTCAACTTCACTCTGAAATTCTTTGAACTTTTCAAATGTTTCAGACTTGTGATTCATTAAGTAGATATACCCATATCTGCTTAAATCATCTGTGAAGGTGAGAAAATAACGATATCCGCCACGAGCCTCAACATTCATCGGACCACATACATCTGTATGTATGATTTCCAACAAATCTGTTGCTCTCTCCATAGTACCGAGAACGGGTTTTAGTCATCTTGCCCATGAGGCACGGTTCGCAAGTGCCAAGTGATTCATAATCAAGTGACTCCAAAAGTCCATCAGTATGGAGTTTCTTCATGCGCTTTATACCGATATGACCTAAACGGCACTGCCACAAATAAGTTGCACTATCATTATCAACTCTGCATCTTTTGGCTTCAACATTATGAATATGTGTATCACTACTATCGAGATTCATTAAAAATAGACCACGCTTCAAGGGTGCATGACCATAAAAGATATTACTCATATAAATAGAACAACCATTATTCTCTGATTTAAATGAATAACCGTCTCGCATCAAACAAGATCCAGATATAATGTTCATGCTCAACGCAGGCACCAAATAACAATTATTTAGGTCTAATACTAATCCCGAAGGTAGATGTAGAGGTAGCGTGCGATTGCGATCACATCGACTTTGGAACCATTTCCCACGCGCATCGTCACCTCGTCCTTTGCCGTTGTTAAGCAATCCGTAGTCCTGTTTGAGTTGCAAATATTAGCAATGTAACCAGTATCAAATACCAGTGCTCTGCGAGCTCTAGTAAGGTACACATCAATAACATGTATATCACATATACCTTTGTTCACCTTGCCATCCTTCTTATCCGCCAAATACTTGGGGCAGTTCCGCTTCCAGTGACCAGTCTGCTTGCAGTAGAAGCACTCAGTTTCAGGTTTAGGTCCAGACTTGGGTTTCTTCTCCTGAGCAGCAACTTGCTTGCTGTTCTTCTTGAAGTTCCCATTTTTCTTCCCTTTGCCTTTCTTCTTGAAACTAGTGGTTTTATTGACCATCAACACTTGATGCTCCTTCTTGATTTCTACCTCCGCAGCCTTTAGCATTGCGAAGAGCTCGGGCATAGTCTTTACTAACCCTTGCATATTGTAGTTCATCACGAAGGCTTTGTAGCTTGGTGGCAGTGATTGAAGAATTCTGTCAATGACACAATCATCCGGAAGATTAACTCCCAGTTGACTCAAGTGATTGTAATACCCAGACATTTTGAGTATGTGCTCACTGACAGACCCATTCTCTTCCATCTTGCAGCTATAGAACTTATTGGAGACTTCATATCTCTCAATCCGGGCATTCTGTTTAACTTCAACTCCTGGAACATCTCATATGCTCCATGACGTTCAAAACGTCGTTGAAGACCCAGTTCTAAGCTGTAAAGCATGGCACATCGAACTATAGAGTAGTCATCAGCTTTGCTCGCCAGACGTTCTTAACGCCGTCGGCCAGCATCAAGCAGGGCTGGCACCCAGCGGTGCTTCCGGGACGTAACTCTTTCGTGCAGCAATGAGGATAATCCTCGAGTTACGGACCCAGTCCGTGTAATTGCTACCATCATCTTTCAACTTTGCTTTCTCAAGGAACGCATTAAAATTCAACGGAACAACAGACGAGCCATCTATCTACAAACAAACATAGATAAGCAAGATACTATCAGTACTAAGTTCATGATAAATTTAAGTTCAATTAATCATATTACTTAAGAACTCCCACTTAGAAAGACATCTCTCTAGTCATCTAAGTGATCACGTGATCCAAATCAACTAAACCATAACCGATCATCACGTGAGATGGAGTAGTTTTCAATGGTGAACATCACTATGTTGATCATATCTACTATATGATTCACGCTCGACCTTTTGGTCTCCGTGTTCCGAGGCCATATCTGCATATGCTAGGCTCGTCAAGTATAACCTGAGTATTCTGCGTGTGCAAAACTGGCTTGCACCCGTTGTAAATGGTCGTTGAGCTTATCACACCCGATCATCACGTGGTGTCTCGGCACGACGAACTTTGGCAACGGTGCATACTCAGGGAGAACACTACTTGATAATTTTAGTGAGAGATCATCTTAAAATGCTACCGTCAATCAAAGCAAGATAAGATGCATAAAGGATAAACATCACATGCAATCAATATAAGTGATATGATATGGCCATCATCATCTCGTGCTTGTGATCTCCATCTCCGAAGCACCATCATGATCACCATCGTCACCGGCGCGACACCTTGATCTCCATCGTAGCATCGTTGTCGTTTCGCCATCTATTGCTTCTCGACTATCGCTACCGCTTAGTGATAAAGTAAAGCAATTACAGTGCGTTGCATTTCATACAATAAAGCGACAACCATATGGCTCCTGCCAGTTGCCGATAACTTCGGTTACAAAACATGATCATCTCATACAATAAAATATAGCATCACGTCTTGACCATATCACATCACAACATGCCCTGCAAAAACAAGTTAGACGTCCTCTACTTTGTTGTTGCAAATTTTACGTGGCTGCTACGGGCTTAGCAAGAACCGTTCTTACCTACGCATCAAAACCACAACGATAGTTTGTCAAATAGACTCCGTTTTAACCTTCACAAGGACCGGGCGTAGCCACACTCGGTTCAACTAAAGTGAGAGAGACAGACACCCGCCAGTCACCTTTAAGCACGAGTGCTCGTAACGGTGAAACCAGTCTCGCGTAAGCGTACGCGTAATGTCGGTCCGGGCCGCTTCATCTCACAATACCGCTGAACCAAAGTATGACATGCTGGTAGGCAGTATGACTTATATCGTCCACAACTCACTTGTGTTCTACTCGTGCAAAACATCAAACCATAAAAACCTAGGCTCGGATGCCACTGTTGGGGAACGTAGTAATTTCAAAAATTTCCTACGCACACGCAAGATCATGGTGATGCATAGCAACGAGAGGGGAGAGTGTTGTCTACATACCCTTGTAGACCGAAGCGGAAGCGATCACAACGTAGAGGAAGTAGTCGTACGTTCTCCTCGCGATCCAACCGATCCCAGCGTCGTTACTCCGGCGCCTTCGAGTTCTTGACACACGTACAGCTCTGACGCTCCTCGGGCTCCGATCCAGCAAAGCTCCGGGGAGAGAGAGTTCCGTCAGCACGACGGCGTGGTGACGATCTTGATGTTCTACCGACGCAGGGCTTCGCCTAAGCACCGCTACGATATGACCGAGGTGGATTATGGTGGAGGGGGGCACCGCACACGGCTAAGGAACGATCTCAAGGATCAACTTGTGTGTCTTAGGGTGCCCCCTGCCCCCGTATATAAAGGAGCAAGGGGGGGGCGGCCGGCCCTAGAGAGCGCGCCAAGGGAGGGCGAGTCCTCCTCCTAGTGGGAGTAGGACTCCCCTTTCCTAGTCCAACTAGGAGGGGGAAGGGGGAAGGAAGGAGAGGAGAGGAGAGGAAAGGGGGCGCCCCCTCCTTGTCCAATTCGGACTCCTCATGGGGGGGGCGCGCGCCACCTCCTGGCGCAGCCCTCTCTCTCCCCTCATGTCCCAGGCCCATTACTTCCCCGGGGGTTTCCGGTAACCCCTCCGGCACTCCGGTATTATCCGAAACCACTCGGAACCATTCCGATGTCCGAACATAGCTGTCCAATATATCAATCTTTACGTCTCGACCATTCCGAGACTCCTCGTCGTGTCCGTGATCACATCCGGGACTCCGAACTCCTTCGGTACATCAAAATACACAAACTCATAATATAACCGTCATCGAAACCTTAAGCGTGCTGACCCTACGGTTCGAGAACAATGTAGACATGACCGAGACACGTCTCCGGTCAATAACCAATAGCGGGACCTGGATGCCCATATTGGTTCCTACATATTCTACGAAGATCTTTATCGGTCAGACCGCATAACAACATACGTTTGTTCCCTTTGTCATCGGTATGTTACTTGCCCGAGATTCGATCGTCGGTATCCAATACCTAGTTCAATCTCGTTACCGGCAAGTCTCTTTACTCGTTCCGTAATACATCATCTTGCAACTAACTCATTAGTTGTAATGCTTGCAAGGCTTAAGTGATGTGCATTACCGAGAGCGCCCAGAGATACCTCTCCGACAATCGGAGTGACAAATCCTAATCTCGAAATACGCCAACCCAACATCTGCCTTTGGAGACACCTGTAGTACTCCTTTATAATCACCCAGTTACGTTGTGACGTTTGGTAGTACCCAAAGTGTTCCTCCGGCAAACGGGAGTTGCATAATTTCATAGTTATAGGAACATGTATAAGTCATGGATAAAAGCAGTAGCAACATACTAAACGATCGGGTGCTAAGCTAATGGAATGGGTCATGTCAATCAGATCATTCAACTAATGATGTGACCTTGTTAATCAAATGACAACTCCTTTGTCTATGGTTAGGAAACTTAACCATCTTTGATTAACAAGCTAGTCAAGTAGAGGCATACTAGTGACACTCTGTTTGTCTATATATTCACACATGTATTATGTTTCCGGTTAATACAATTCTAGCATGAATAATAAACATTTATCATGATATGAGGAAATAAATAATAACTTTATTATTGCCTCTAGGGCATATTTCCTTCAATCTATACAATGCATCTAATTAATTTTCCCACCCACCTTCACCTGTCTAGACAGCACTGTCAACATATACATATTTGGTCCCATTTTTGCGTGATCACACATAAAACCCCATCTTTCAGTACATATTTGCTGCACGTAAAAAAATCATCAGGGTTACGCTTAAATAGGTTTCTTGTAAACAAGGTAGATGATGGTGGACACAAAATCATGCTGGTTCGAGCAAACACATATGGTTACGAGGCATCGGGAAAGAAACAAATAGAGGATTGTTATCAGATATAGCAAGAGCCGCTTGTGTTGCTACAGCTGTGCATGTCCCATCAATGCTTGTGCCTTAGGGGAAAATTTGGGTTTCTGATGCTTCATGACCGTTATGTCAAGTTGCGGCTATGTCCTATTTGGTACCAAGGTACTGTAGCATACCAAGGATGAATATTTGTTCTGTAGTAAGTTAGGATCATAAATTACTGTGTAATCTCCTGGGCTAACCCTCCAAGATGTTTCCCTGAGGCATTGCTCGCCAATTTCTTCTTTAGGAAGTTGGCTTGAATGACGAAAGTTCAGAACAACTATTGAATATGAAGAAAAGGACATGACCAACTCTGAGTACACATTTGTTTTGCATTTGGCAGTGTATCTTTTTACGTGTTTACGAGTGCCGTAGAAAAGGACCAGGCAAAGTTAACATTGCCGCCAGGGCTCCAGCCCACTCCTCTTTGCCTAGTTGTGCACTCGGCAAACACTTTGCTTATGCAATAGGCAAAGTTCCAGATTCTAGTAGTGGTGTCATCAGAAAATGAAGTCACGTCTCGATGCAATGGCGACGATCGGCGAGCCCCTCGGGTAGGTATTAAAATGGATTGGAATCTTTCCGCCTTTCCGAAGAAAAAATAAAAACGGAGAGGAAATATGAAAACAAAAACAGAAATTTGCAAAACAAAAACAAAAATGAAAATTTGTATACGAAATCGGAAACAAAAACGAAATGGTGTTTTCCAGTGAAACGGACGTGGAAACGGAACTTTTCACTTCCATGAATATGGAATTTCCATTTTTAATATAGACCTATGCCGCTTTGTAGCCCAAAAATCAAACAATGGACAATGACACAATGAGCAAATGAAATAATGGATCATTTGAGGCCCAACTTTTACTACCACACATGTACTCAGCTAGACCCTAGACGCAGTTGTCCACTACACATCCAATACTACACTAAGTTGCTAACATAATCATATCTTTTTTGTAGCCATGTTAACAATTTATTAAATTTGTTTGTTTTTTGTGTTTTTCTCTATGATTCAAAGGGTTTTAAGTCAACGCCAACTTCTATTTATGTGTCCGCTCTGTATTCGTTCCGTGTTCGCTTCCGGTAGTATCTGTTTCAATATTCATTTTCGGGGTTTCTGTATCCGTTTCTGCTTCTGCATAAAAATATGAATACAAATATGGTAGCACCCAGTTCCGCCCATTTCCACTCCGTTTTCATCCCTACCCTTGGGCACTAGACCAAGTTCCAGATTGCTGGCCTGACGCACCGCCTGCTGGGCGCTGCCCACACGTGCTCTTGTTGGCCGCTGGGAACGCACACATGCTCCTGTTGGTATCTCCTGCTAAGGTTTGTGTCAGAGGAAGGTCTGGTCGTCTGGAGACTAGAGCGACGAACAACACAACTGACGATCGCGCGTTTCGAGCATCGTGGCCCAACGAAACGACTATTTTCTTAGCCAGTTTTTATTTTCCAGATTAGTTTTCCATCGATCTGTGACTTGTACATATACCTATATAAAATGGAATTGCTCAAAATCAAGGTAGGGCGAGTGCCTCACCTCGCTCTACCCACAGCTCCGACCCACGTGCAAGTTCAGTATGCCAACTACTGAATATGTAGAAAAAGACATGGCCAACTCTGGATGTTATCAAAAGATGAAGTCACGCGCCGATGCAATGGTGAGGACCGGCATGCCCCTTGGCGACGGGATGTCACGGGGTGCATGCTCTCTGGGCATGACCCCCTATCACTTCCATAACCACTGATAATGACATGGTAACCCTCGATGGAATTTTAGTTGCAACCGTTGAACTTAGCTCGCCATGAGCAGAACAGTGTCGTGCGCCAGAGTTATGTTATACACTGCCAGAGTCTAACAAATCTTATATTTTTCATTGGTGAAAATTGCCCCTTAAATTTTTTAAGGGGTGTATTGAAACAGAACCCGTCTAGCAATTCGTACATATATATACCACTGTCAAGCGAGTGCATTCTCTATATGCTTCACGGGTCGCAAGGTAGATAGAAAGTTGGCTTAAGAATAGGAAACATGGGCAAAGAAATATTTTATCTGCGGGAGTAAATTGTATGGGGGAGTTCACAGTTTATGTGACCAACATTTTTATTGGAATAACAAATATAGAAGACATCTTTTAAATATAATCAAACTGAAGCACATATAAATTTATCATAGTACAAGTAGGAGCACTGCTGTACTCAAAATAGGAAAAGAAATGTGTTTGTCGACCTTAACAGCTAGCTATTTATTACTCCTTGGATGGGTCGAGGATGTGCCCCGCGAAGACAACAGCTCCGGTCGCCTCCTCCACTATGTAGTAGGCAAATGGATGGTCGGCAATGAAATCCACCTGCGGAGGTGTTGGAGGTGACGGAGGCCTTGCGCATCCAAGAGCCCCGACCAACACAGTGACAGCGGCGGCTTCAGTCCCTTCCTCGTTTATCTCGACAACAGCCTTGTGGATGACATCCCCCACCACTATCGGCAAGCCAGAGCCATCGTCCTCCACCATGTCAGATAGGTTGCCACGCTCACAGAACGGCAGTTCAAGCCCTAGCTTCTTGAGCACGGCAACGATGCTGCTATGGAAGGACAACTTGAACTTTGGCATCCGGAACTCGCGGAGAGCGATTCGCTGCTCCGGCAGGTGGTCGTGCAGAAACCCAGGTCGGGACGCAATCATGTCCAGCAGCCCCCACAGGCCGTCGTGGGCGTCCGGGAGAAATATGCACATGGAGAACTGCGTGTACCCAGTACGATCGGAGCCGGAGTACACCAATGGAGTAGCACGCTGGGATGGATAGGGGTTGCCTGCCCAAGGATCAGACTTGTAGCGGTTGCCAAATGCATTACCAGGGTAGCCAGTCCGACCTGGAACATGGGGGAGGGCGATATATGGTGGGTTAGGAGGGTGGCCAAACCGACCAAGTGCACCATTAGGATATGGCCTGGGATAGGCGTACGGAGAGGTGGGGTTGCGGAATGGAGGAGGAGGATAGGGACGATGACGGAAGTATGGTGGGTGTCCGGTGGAAATATAATTTGCAGACCGACCCCCACGGTGGTACGCAGCCCTCACATGGGTATGGGCATAGGGAGCACCATGGTTGCAGCGATGAGAATCAACAGGGCCCAAATAAGGAGGAGGATGCGAATGTTCCTTGTGATCCGGCCCCGCCATTTTGTACCGGAGTTTGAGTACCTTGAACCCGTCGTGCATGGCGACGAACTGCGACATCATACTTTGCATGAAGGGCACGGCGACCTGGCTGCGGTCGAGCCGGTGGAAGGGTTCATGCACGGTGTACCTCCTGTCGAACGGCTGGTGCTCCCACTTGCCCTTAAAGTACATGGCGTTGCCGAGGACGACCCGAGTTGTTGCCGGATTTATCGATCCTTTGGGGAGAACGTTGCGGATGAGGTTCCTAGTCACCTGAGCCGCCCACGCGTTGATCTGGCCACGCGTTTCCTCCGGTGCGCCCCGGAAGTTGACTGTGCTCGCCTCGGCCTTGTACGTGCCCACGACGGCCTCGTGGAAGGCCGTCTTGAGCGGCCGCGACAGGTCGCTCCACACGCCGCACGCGAACGCCACACGAGGACCGCCCGAGGCGGACCTGTCCTGGAGCGCGTCCGCCGCCATGCGGGACACGAAGCTCTCGAGCTCGCCACACGACCGCGCGCCGAGGATGCGGAGGATCTCATCCAGCGTGGCGTCCCTGGCGCCGGCGGCCAGGAGCGACAGAGCTGTGTAGATGGACAGAGGCGAGAAGACGAGGTTGGTCCTGGGGTTTTCTTCCGCGAGGCGCTTTGTGAGGCCGGCGGCAAGCTGCGCCAGGCCAGAGCCGGACTGCGGTGACTTCTTGGCCGGCCAGTCCATCGTGGCAGAATCCATCAAAGCCGCTCGCAGGAGACGTAAGTACAGATCGTTCGTGGCTATTTTGCTTTGCTTTGCCAGTATATAACGTACGATCTGTCTTGGATTTGGATTCGGTTCGGTTATATGCTTCGTTCTTTCCTTTTGTTTGACCGTCGAACGTACGTCGGTTTCACGTGGATAGTTTAAGTTACCCAGCTAATACGGCCTCCCTGCATCTCTCCTAGCTTTCCTTTTATAGTACTAACTTTGCCGGAAAATACGAAGAAGAACCACACGAGCTCGCCACACGAAAGGTCGCTCCACACGCCGCATGCAAAAGAAAAAAGTAATTCAGAACAAGTTTAAAAAAATTCAAATCTTTTTGGGTACCAAACATAATCAAGTATTATAGTCGTATAAAAAGATTCATCAGAGAATGACTTCGTTGCATCCTAGGTCGAAGATTTGGCAAAAAACGCTATATACAAGTACTATACACGCTATATTGTGGTTATAAACTTGTCTTTTTTGCCCTGAAGTCAATAGAAATCATTTCTTGTCCAAACTTTTTATACGAGTACAATACTTGATCATCTTTGATTCCAAACAAGATTTGGATTTTTTTTTAACTTTATTTGAATTACTAATTCTTTTGCACATATAGGGTGCACGGGTACCCGAGAGCACCAAGTTCCCGTCCTAACTTTGCCTCAATTTGGTCGCGCCCGCGTCTCCCCTCCTATACTATTTTTTTAGCAAATGTTTGTACATTTTGTGTTACAGTTTTTCAGGTCATGTGATGCCTAATATTCTTGTCCAGTTTCATCGATGCAAAGTTTAATATATAAGTGGTAGGGTCCGCCTCCCGTCACCATCCGATCCAACTTTCATTGAAAGTCATTATTCCGGAGTGTTCGATCATCATGACAAAAAAGACCATGTAACATTTTTTCCAGCATATCAAACATCGTTGAAACATTTCATCCTTTAAATGATACTCCCTCTGTAAACTAATATAAGAGCGTTTAGATCACTAAAGTAGTGTTCTAAACGCTTTTATATTAGTTTACGGAGGGAGTAGAAGCTTACCCGGAAAAAAGGGAAAAAAATGATAGAGGCAGCCCCAATTAATATCACATTATTAGGATAGAATCGTAGAGGACTATGGAACAAATGATAGGAAAGGAGGGGCCATCCAGAATGGATATATATTAGAAGGGAAAGGTGCGCCTTGATGTGCTTTACTGAATTACATTCTAATGGTATTGAGGGCTTGCAGCATTATTAGCCTACAAATTCAGCTCCAGTAAGATTGTACGGCCACCGAGTTTGCAAATAGGAGGTGAGTATCTATTCATAGAGAGAGAACATTATAAAAATAAAATAGAAACATTTGGAATAACGAGTGTCAAATATTCCTAGTACAACATTTCGGTAAGCTTTTTCTGCCCTTTGGCAGCCTGGTGAATGGTGTATCTGAAACATCTACGCGTATTGATGTGCAAGCCAAAAAAAAATTGTACTACAAAGTAAGATAGTAGCTATGGAGAGCAAAATGGTTGACTACACAAATTGAATGAACTAATAACAAAGAAAATCAGCTCAAATAAGAGAAAGAGAAGGAAGTACCATTTCTCAACAATCTTTTCTAAAAGAATCAACTACTTCAGTTTACTCCAATGCACTAATTTAATTGTTCTACTCATTCTGTCTTTGTAAAAGATCTTTCATTCCCTTGTTTGAATCTCCCTCTGGGTCCCAAAGCAAAACCATTCATCCAACCTTTTCTTTTCATCTAATATACTTACCCTTAGACATAGGCATGATTAATCATGTTTAATATTAGATGAATAGCTAATTGCAGCAGTGAAGATAACCATGTTCGAATGATAAATAGATCGAATTGCATTGTGTTGGGTACAAACTCCTTCAAATCATTTGGAGCATAATGTCCATACGTTAACATCCCATTCCAACTTTAATGTAGTGGCCACCTGATGCAAATCCGCTAAAGAAACATGTAGGCAACTCGAATTTTGTACAATTTTGTTGCCTACCCCAAGGATTAAATATCTATTTTACACTACTTCTCCAACCTTAGGAAACACTACAAACATATGTAGAAGGGAGGCGGGCTGGTGGTGCCATGGCTTAGATCCATGAATTACGACAGACCAAACCATCAAAAGGGATCAACTCCTCAAAAGATTCCTTTTTGAGGTGTTACGCAACACTTAGCTGAACTCTCATTTCCTTTAACTCCTCCAAATTTTGGAGAAGTGTTGGCCGCATCTCAAATTTTAGCATCCCAATGCAAGTCTCAACAAAAGATTCCCTCAAGATTATCTCTATTGCGTGCGGGCTCCTCTCTCCCTTGATTTGCCGCCTCCAAGCGGGTGCCTCTCCACCGTGTTATTTTTCCTTGACGACCACCCCGCATGCCGGCCAACACCGTGTAGCCTCGCAGTGTTAACACGTAGAATACCTGTGTATGTACATGTACTTGTATTCCTAGATAATAGGATCATGGATCACGCCCTGGCCTGCGTGCCACTTCCATCGGGCTGTTTGTTGTAACTCCATCATGTATATCTTGTGGTGTGTGGGTGAATGGAATACACAGAGAGCAGTTCTATCGTCCAGCTTGGTATCAGCGACCAGGCCCTCCCCATGGCTTCGGACTCCACCTCCTCCGCCACCTCGCCAGGCTCCCTTTCCTCCGCTACCGGCCCAGCCCTCGACGGCGGCTCCACGCCCGCCGCCACATCCCCTGCTCCCTTTGTCTTTGGGACTTCTCCGGCTCTCAACAGCGGCCCATCCCCCCCTCCCACCACCCAGTTTGCCCCTCTCTTCTCTTCTCCGGCGCCGCCCCCTCTCCCTGCCCGCCTCCCCATCTTCAACGACAGCATCCACAACCACATCAAGTTCCTTCTTAACCCCGACGAGCACAACTACCACAAGTGGAAGTCGTTTTTCCTGCTGGTTTCGATCCGCCACGGCGTCACTTCATTCATCGAGCACCCCTCCCTGCCAACGCCACTGCCCAACAGCGCGAGCTCGATGCCCATCTCGTGCTCTGGATCTACGCCACCCTCGCCGACAACCTTGTTGATCATGTCGTCGGCGCCACCACCACCTATGATCTCTGGAATCGCATCCGGGATTACTTCCTCGCGAACAGGGCGGCTCGGTACATGATGCTCAACACGCAGTACCGCAACCTCAAGCAGGGGGACCTCTCCGTCGCCGAGTACGCCCGCCGCATGAAGCTGATCACCGCCGGCCTCGCCGACATCGACCACGCCGTCACGGAGGTGGATCTCACCACCCAGTTTCTCCACGGCATCGACAAACGACTCGACACCATCCGCGTCGTCCTCGGGGACACCGTCCCTCTGCCGCCGTTCGAAACGGTGTTCTCTCGCCTGAAGCTTGCCGAGGAGAACCTCGCTCAGCGCGAGGCCGCTGAGCCGTCACCATCCTCGCTGTCACCGCGGCGGCGGCTCGCTGGTCACCCTCCGGCCTGGCGGCTCCTCCAACACTCGCACCGGCGATCATGGGCGTCGCCCGACCGGGCGCTGATCGTGGTAACGGCTCCCGTGCTCGCGGATCTCGCAACCGCGACCGAGGGCGGTGATCGCGGCGATCGCGGCGACCGCGGGCGGCGCGGACGTGGACGCGGGCGCGGACGGGGCCGTGGTGATCCGGGCGGTCGTGGACATCTGCCGCCCATGTCCTACAACCCGTACATGGGCTTCTTTGCCCCCTACGGCATGGCGCTGCCAAACCCGCGCCCCGGTTGGGTTCCTCCCAACAGCGCCGGTGTGCTCGGCCCGCGCCCTGGGTCGCATGCCCAGGCATACCAGATGCAAGCGCCACCACCGCCCCCGCCTCCTTCATGGGATCACCTCGCCATGCTTCAGGCCGCCTACAGCGCACAAGGCTACCCCACCAGCAACTCTGCTCCGCATGAATGGTACCTCGACAGCGGCGCTTCTTCCCACGTCACCGGCAACTCTGGTAATCTTGACCTCTCGAACTCTTCATTAAAGCCTCGTTTCTCTAGCATTGTGGTTGGCAACGGCACCCACCTTCCTATTCATGCTACTGGTTCCACCTCCCTCACCCCTCACAACTTTAAGCTTAGGAATGTTTTATTCTCCCCTCATGTAGTTACCAGCCTTATCTCCGTTCGCCAATTCACCAAAGACAACTTATGCTCAATTGAATTTTACCCATCTGGTTTTGTTGTGAAGGATCTTCGCACCAGGAGGGTCCTCATGATCTCCGCTAGTTCCGGCGACCTCTATCCGTTCTTCGGCAATAACAAGACTTGGCGCTCCGCTTTCTCCACCACCACCTCCACCGCGACGTGTGGCATCGACGGCTCGGTCATCCAAGTCCTCAAATCGTCTCTTCCCTAGCTGCTCAGATTTCCTTCCATCTTGTAATAAACAGGCGATACCACATGTAATGCTTGCCAATTAGGACGGCAGCCTCGCCTTCCCTTCCTTCATCCTCTAGTCGCACATTTGCTCCCTTTGAGTTGATCCATTGCGATCTTTGGACTAGCCCGTTGTAAGCTTTTCTGGTTTCAAATATTATTTGATTGTGCTTGATGATTACACACACTTTTCATGGTCCTTCCCCCTTCGCAACAAATCCGACACCTCCGACACTCTTCAACGCTTTTTCTCGTTTGTACGCACTCAATATAACGTTATCATCAAAGCCCTACAATGTGACAACGGCGGCGAATTCATCAACCACTCCTTACGTGCTTTCTTCTCCACGAATGGTATTGCCTACCGTTTCTCGTGTCCTCACACGTCTCCTCAAAATGGCAAAGCCGAGCGTCTCCTTCGCACAACCAATGACATCGTCCGCACTCTCTTACTCCAAGCCACTCTACCCCCACCCTTTTGGGTCGAAGCCTTACACACAGCTACGTATCTCCTCAATCGACGTCCTTCCTGTGCCATCCACGGCCAAACACCTTACTTCATGCTCCATGGCGTTCCTCCCACCTATGACCACTTAAGAGTTTTTGGGTGTCTTTGTTACCCCAATTTATATGCCACATCACCTCACAAACTTTCACCCCGCTCTACCCGCTGCATTTTTCTTGGATACCCACTCGAGCACAAGGGCTACAGGTGCTACGACCTCACACAGCGTCGCGTCATTGTCTCTCGCCACGTCACCTTCGATGAGACAATTTTTCCATACGCACCACCCGCTCCATCGCTTCCCACAGCACCTGCCACAGAAAATCCCACCCGCCGCCACAGCCGCACACAACGGATCCCCACCTACCTCGTACCAAGACCCACCAGATCCTCCCGATGGGACGCCCCCATGCACGCCCAATCCGGATCGCCAACCACCCCAGCCCGCGTCGCCCTCGTCCACGCGTCATCCGCCCTCTGGCTCGTCCCGGTCCCACACACCCACCTCCCCGCTACCTCCGTCCCCACGCGCTGCCTCGGATTCATCGCCGCCCATAACCACCGCGCCTGTTTCCTCGGATCGCGCCCCTGATTCGCCTGCTCCTCGATCTTCCTCGGATCCTGCGCCCTCTGCTCCTGTACCCGACCCCACGCCATCCTCCTCTCATTCCGCGCCGTCCACTCCTATCCAGCCACGTCTCCCAGCTCGTGCAAAGCCCATCAAACCCCCCCACAACTCCCATAAAATGCAAACTCGCGCCAAGTCCGGTTTTTGCCAACCGAAACGCCTCTTCCTCGCCAACACTACTCCCTCCACTATCTCACCCATTCCCCCAACATACCGTTCCGCACTTAAAGATCCAAATTGGAGCCATGCAATGCTTGATGAATATGATGCTTTAATTAAGAATTCCACTTGGTCTTTGGTTCCAAAGCCTGCAGGTGTCAACGTGGTGACGGGCAAGTGGATTTTTCGCCACAAATTCAACACTGATGGCTCTCTAGCGCGGTACAAGGCACGTTGGGTGGTCCGTGGATTCACTCAAAAGGAGGGTGTTGATTATGACGAGACGTTCAGTCCGGTCGTCAAGCCGGCCACCATTCGAGTTGTGCTCAGCATTGCCACCTCCAGCTCGTGGCCAATCCATCAACTCGACGTGAAGAACGCTTTCCTACACGGTGATCTCCAGGAGACGGTGTACTGTGCTCAACCGGCCGGGTTCGTGGACTCCTCGCGGCCAGACCACGTATGCCTTCTTCACAAGTCTCTCTATGGCTTGAAGCAAGCCCCCCGTACGTGGTTCAACCGGTTTCGGTCATTTCTCTTGTCACTTGGGTTCTCGGCCTCCAAAAGTGACTCCTCTCTCTTCATTCTCCACCATGGTGACTCTATTGCCTACCTCCTCGTGTATGTTGATGATATAATCCTCACTGCTAGCACACCACGAACACTCCACCATATCATCTCCTCTCTCAAACGTGAGTTCGCCATGTCTGATCTCGGTGAGCTTCACCACTTCCTAGGCATCAACGTGACACCCACCACCACCGGCTTGTTCTTGTGTCAACAACAGTATGCTCTCGAAATCCTTGATCGTGCCAAGATGCTCAATTGCAAACCCGTCTCCACTCCCGTTGACACACAAGCCAAGCTATCCGCTCATGATGGTACTCTTCTTGACAATCCCACCGCCTACCGCAGCCTTGCCGGCGCCCTACAGTACCTCACTCTCACTCGACCTGACCTCTCTTATGCGGTTCAACAGGTCTGTCTCTTCATGCATGCGCCACGTGACACTCACATGCAACTCGTCAAACGCATCCTTCGGTATCTCCGTGGCACCACACACTACGGCTTGCAGCTCTACAAGTCCCCCTCACGTGATCTTGTGGCATACACCGACGCCGATTGGGCCGGCTGTCCAGACACCCGCAAGTCCACCTCCGGGTTTTGCATTTTTCTCGGGCACAACTTGCTATCATGGTCCTCCAAACGGCAAGCCACCGTGTCACGATCCAGCGCTGAGGCTGAATACCGTGGTGTGGCCAACTGTGTCGCCGAGTCTTGTTGGTTGCGCCAACTCTTGTATGAACTCCGTCACCCACCCAACCAGGCCACTATCGTATATTGTGACAACATCTCTGCCGCCTACATTGCCTCTAACCCTGTTCAGCACCAACGGACTAAGCATATTGAGATCGATCTTCATTTTGTCCGCGACCGGGTGTCTCTTGGGGAAGCTAGAGTCTTGCATGTTCCCTCCAGCTCGCAATTTGCAGATTTGTTCACCAAGGGACTGCCATCACAGGTTTTTCACGAGTTCCGCAGCAGCCTCAACGTCCATCCACATGGAGTTCCGGCTGAGGGGGGGTGTTAACACGTAGAATACCTGTGTATGTACATGTACTTGTATTCCTAGATAATAGGATCATGGATCACGCCCTGGCCTGCGTGCCACTTCCATCGGGCTGTTTGTTGTAACTCCATCATGTATATCTTGTGGTGTGTGGGTGAATGGAATACACAGAGAGCAGTTCTATCGTCCAGCTCGCAGACCTCCGGCCATGAAATTCCGGCGAGGTTTCCGCAAGTATCCGGCGAGCTTTTGTTCTTCACTTTTTTGAATTTCTCAACATCTTGGTCCATGGTGGCGCTCCTCCTGCTCGTCCCTAGCCTAGTGGAGCTACTCCCGGTCATCCTCGGACACTAGCAAAGAAGACACTAGTACAAAACCAAGATTACCAAGTGGTTTTAGTAAACGGGCCAGCGGCGGTTGTCAGTTCTGTCTCAAAGCCTATATCGCTAATACTCTGAATCGCAGAGGCAGTTACCAAAACCACATGCACTAGTACCAAAGTCAAGCCGTTTGCACAGACAAGCCGCCTCCAATGTGAGGTCGTCCAGAGTCGGCTGTTCACTTGCAACCTCCTCCAGCACACTATCATTACTTGCGGTTTCTAAGGCACAACCTCCAATATCTCACCTTTTTTAGTACAATTTATTTTTCATTTACGGACTTCTCAGCAAGCTAGATGGGATAATGTGGCGCACTTCCTTTTTGCAATGCAACTGTAATGGGTATCTGCCAAGGTTCGAACGGGTCCGTCGTGCGCAGCCACGACCAACAGGCGCGCCCTATATTGCCCCTTCCGGCGACACCGACACCTAGGATATATTCAATGCCTCTACCACTTGCACGGTTGGCGACAGGTGGACCAGCAGATTTTGGCTCGACCACTGGATTGAGAGCTGGTCGATTACTGAGATCACCCCCACCTTGGCTGTCCTAGTTCTTCACCGGTAGCTCAACTGTCATCTGGGTTGTGAGGGACTGCAACAACGATTCCGGATCCGCGACATCCGTGGTGCGCTCGAACAGTTGGACACCGTGAAATACATCTCCCTCTGGCGCCACGGGCTGGAGAGCTCCATGGCCATGGCTCAAATAGACTATGAGCAACGTCGCAAGCAACATGCTTAAATAAATATGACATGTTGGTTGGATTGCCGTAAAATGTGATGAGCTCCATTTTCTGCACTATGATGATTGGGAAAGATTTATCTCTGCGGAATTAAGTTCATAATGCAAAATTGTGTGCTAAATGTTTAGTGTGAATGGTTTTTAGAGCAGAAGCATGGTAAAAATATAGGATGATTATTTCCGGTTACAAGGGACGAGATAAGCAATATGTGGAAGTTCTTAATAAGAGAAAATAAATTGATTGTTTCAAGTGTGAAAACAAATCGCTACCAAAAAGTGATGTGCATTTATCAACTTAATTGTAATTATCCATCTTCGCGCACTAGAGATGAAAAAACATGTTCCGTTTAATACTATGTAATGATGTCATGAATGAGAAAGGCCATGGATTACTGTTCATAGTTTAATGTTTTGGTTGTTTTTCACTCGGGGAAATTGGGGTTCATTGCCATTACTAATGAAAACGCAAGGATTGCTGAAAATGGTTTGATCAATCTTTTTCTTGATCCCAATGTTATATCCCCTCGTCCAATAATATAAGAGCGTCTCTGACATGTGTCAAAAACACTCTTTTAGTATGGGGCTGAGGGAGTAGGTCATAATTCAGGCTATATGAAACTGAAAAAGAATGGTAAAATATGCATTTGTTCATATAGAAACCACACCGCCACCTCTACACGGTGCATCTTATTAATGTCCCCACCCACCCTTCACATACCCAAGCAACACTTTTCATCCTATATATTTGACCCCATCTTCTTGTGAGCACGGTATCAAACCCCATCCACGTTTTACATTTCCACATAACTTAATCTTCTGAATATTCTCATATATTAAATAGATTTCACATAGACACGAGAGATGATGGTAGAGACAAAAATCAAGATGATATCCGAAAAGATGTATGACTAGGAGGCATAGGGAAATTCACAAAGACATTGATTCTATCCTTAACATGTATCAGGAGCTGAAAGTGCTGCTACCGTGTGCTTGCCCCATCCATGCTTGTGCCTTGCAGAACAAATCTGGCGTCCAATGCTTCAGGGTTGTTACGCCAGGCTACATCCATGGGATATCATGCCGCCAGATGCAGGCTGCAACGTACAAGTGACTGCCCGGAGGTTATAAACAACCTGCATGAACATACCAAGAGGTGACATACGAGATGGTTCTGAGGGTAACTAACGAGAGGAGCAGCCAAATCTAGTTGGTCAGTTTCGAGCAGGAAAAATGGGAGCGCGTCTTCCAGGGACACGACCTAAGCTAAGTCGGCTAGCATGTACACTCGGTAGGGTTGGTTTATTCAGTAAAGCTCCCGTTAATCGGCCACCCAGCCGGATCCAGGTCAGGATACATATTTGTTATGTATGCAACGGAAGTTGCTACTCCGGGGTGTTATCCTGAGGCGACTACTGCAAGCTCTCGCTCGGAGATCACCAGCCTCTTGCTCCCGGTGAGAACGCACGTACTACATTTTCTTTCCTTTCTCATATCCATGCCCTCACGCACAGCCAGGGCAATATGTTACTCACACATATTAAATTCATGCTCCAGCCAGTTGCTTCAAAAGTCCGAACTGATGGAGGAAGGCGGGCAATATATTTCAACACTCCCCCTCACGTCTAGGCTATTTTATTCCTTAGACATGGGATCGATGTAGGCCGCAGAATCGTTTTATTTAATACTGCGTTGGCAGGGTCTTGAACTCAAGACCTCTTGGCTCGGATACCATATTGAATTCATGCTCCAGCCAGTTGCTCCAACAGTCCGAACTGATGGAGGGAGGCGGGCAATATATTTCAACAACGCATAGCCATATACCGTCTCCTAGAATCACTATAGATCCACAAGACTGGACACACGTGACCAGCCACTACACACGCTTATCCTATCACGCGATGTACTCAGGACTCAACTACCACTAAGACCTTTTCTCTAGGCCACTAACTCACTCCACGTCTCGGCCAATCTTGCATGCACTAACCAACACTAACAGCTTTCCATGAACACGTGATCACGTCTCTATATTCGTACACAGCCGTAGTTTTTAGTGTCAGGCATCAACTACATGCATGCATGATCTAATCAACTACTTTTAGCACTAATAATAATATTTGTTCCAACATATACGTCATCCTGAGGTGGAACCTGCCTTGTGCAGCCAAGACATCTTCATCAACCTTGATTCCAGCATTGATGTCGTTCGCCAGGGTTCCCAATCCAGTGTTCACGCGCTGGTTCCAATAGGACAAGAACGACCTCTTCTCATCAATTTCGGAGAGCATTCGCTCACAGATCCCCTGACTCACCAGTCACCACGTGCCACCTCGATTGAATTATGGTTCGCGTTGCTCACTATCTTCCCTCAGAGATGGGATTGAATGCCACACGTCAGTAGTACCAACTTTTTTTTTTTGAGAAATCATCGGGGGAGGAGTCCCTCCACCTGAATATATTACTCAAAGTGGCCATTATGCCAAGAGAGTGATATAGTTTATAAGGAAAACCGGATCGAAAACCTGAACAAGTTGACCCCATTTATAAGGGAAACCGGGCCGAAAACCGTACAAGTAACAAGATTACAAAAGGATGAGAAGAAACATGACGCCCAAGATAAGGCAGGACCTAGCTAGCAAGCGAAAAGTACCATCACCACGAGAGACACAAGTAGATGTAGGGTGGTCGTCGAAGCATCACAATACCAAGACTTTGCGAGCAACCTAACGCATCGCACCGGCGTGCATACCGAACCCACGGCGCAACACAGGAGTGGCCACAATCAACGAGTGCCAAGCACGAACCTTGACTCGGAGCTCCGCCAATGGAATTCAGAACGATTAGCGAGTTGGGGAGGCTTCTTGCGTCGTCATTGAGCAAAGATGAACCAAGACAATCCCAAGAGCATGAAGCTCACCACAACACAACGGCGACCATGGGAGGGTCTTGAGCCTACACAGCAACAGGGACGACACAAAGGCACCGCCGCCGCCCCCCAATAGAACACCACTAAAGGCACACAATGGGTAGAGATGGCAGCTCCACAACACGGAGCGGTGTTGTTGCCAGACCCCAACACACACCACCGTCAACCCGAGCTAGTCGCACCACCACCACCGACATCCCCACCTACCAAACAAAATAACCTGGCCAACTTCTCGATGATGCCTCCAAGAAGGGGGACGACGCACGCTTGCGCCGCCATCATCGGATCCAGGCGGACCTAGAAGCAGAGTTTCCTCCGAAGTTGAGCAAAAGGTGGCGAAATCAACATTTCAACGACGCCTTCAAGAAGGTTAGTGGCGCCCACAGGCGTCACCGTCCTTGGCTCTGAGCGGAGCATGGCTTTTGCCGAGTTGAACATACACACACCCTATAAACAGATTATTTGAGGTAGACCGCGAACCTGCATCACCATGAAGCATTGGGCCATGGCAGCCCCGATGCCGCACATGGCCAGAACTCCACCTCCCAGCCACCCACTGCCGTGCAGCCAGCAGCGAGCCGCCACCACGCCACTGGAGGAAGTAACCGCCACGCCACAAAACTCGCCGGGGCCGAAGTCGCCAGATCTGGTCAGCATCGGACTGGGATTCCCAACCACGCCGCCCGACGAGCGTCAAGCCAACACCGCTGTGCACCACGGCGCGCCCAGCCAGACCGAAGAAGGTCGGACCAACGGCCGTACCACCACCCGAGTCGATGAAGCGCACGGATCTGGGCACACAGCCCCGCCAGACGACCATCCCCTTGCCGCATCACCACCATCTCGGAGCGCATCTTGTGGGTGTGCGCAAGAACCATTTGAATCTGAAGGGAGAAGTTGGGGCCCGGGAATTGGCTATCCCACGCCGCCAAGCGCCAGCTCGCTGACGGCTGCCGCCGGAGCGGGCGAGCCAGAGAGGAAGGGCGGGCTGCCATGCCACCGCAACCAGCCGGACAGGCAGCTGGGGAGGATCCCACGCAGCACGCATCCGCTGCATCCACCGAGCGCACAGCGCCAGGGGGCAGCAAGCCGCCGGAGATGTAGCCCGCTTGCCAGAGAGAGGAGGACGAGCTGCTACCCCGTTGCATCCACCGTCGAAAAGCTGCCCGAACAACCGCGAGAAGGATGGATTCGAGGGAGGAGTGCGAGCCCCCAGTTCCAGGAGCAGGCCTTCGCTGCCGCCGGCGGCGTGGGGAGGGGGTGGAGGCGGGTGCTGGCGGCTAGGGTTGGGGGCGCCCCAGAGTCGCCCCTGAGAGCGACACGGGAGCGAGGCCTCTTTTTCGGGTCTGGTCTCATCTGCAGTACCAACTATTGAATCTGAAGAAAGAAGAACACGACCACCTCTCTGTGTATTTTGACTACTTTCACAAGATGAAGCCACGAGCAGAAGCAATGGCGAAATTGCATCTAGGCTCCTAATTAAGTTTTGGTATTGATGATGGATAATTAAAGATACTAATGGTATCCTTAAGTTTATGGGCATGTTTTAGTCCCATGTGTGAAGGTTGTCGAGCATCGCCAATGCCAAAAGTGGAAAGAACTCAAGCGTGCTTTGACAGAGCTTATTTTATAGCCTTTATTTTCATGAGTTGAGTTGACGGATCCCACACTAATAAAAGGAGGCAAGGTTGACGGATCCCACACGCAGGTTGCATTATTGCTAAATTCTCTCATGGTTGGAGGAACTTTGCTACTTCTCTCAATCACTTGAAATGGGCATTCTCAGTTGATATGTCATTGTTCATCTAACTGTTGAGCAGAAGAATTTCCACAAGTTCGAGAAAAATTACACTATCTAGTAGAATACTACCTTCAAGGAGAAGTGCAAAAAGAAAGACGGTTGTTTCACTTGTAGTGATGAAAATAACTAGGCACACAGGTGCCCGAGCAAGTTTAAGAAGCAGGGATAGGACTCCAACTCTGTCCATGTGACCACTCCCTTCGGATGTTAATGGGGCATCTGATGACTATGGTAAAACAAATACCATACTTTCAGTTTGTCAGTTCATCGATTGGTGGTTGACACGGGTGACAATGTTTATGTGTGTGGTAATCTATCTTTGTTCTCTTCTTACAATATTATTTCTTATCGATTATGACTAATTTAGATAGTCATTGTTTCTACTATGATTTGATTTGGCATGACTTGGCAGACACCTCATCAATCTCGCCTACATGGCGTGTTTAGGTGTCATTCTCACTTACATGTCACTATTTAGGACTTATTTGTTTTTCCTATTTGACAGGTGGGACCCGTTGATCTTACACGTGAGACCAACACCACCCACATGCTCCTGTTTGACATGTGGGGCCTGCCCCACTTATGGGTTTCCAATGACACGTAGGACCCACCTCACCCAGCAATAACAACACAGGACCCACCATACTTATATGTGAGACCAAGGGGCCTACATGTCAATAGTGGGCGGTGGAAATATTCCTGAGTAATAAAGAGAAGAGAGAGCACCAACCATCGGGCTACATCGCGTGTTTAGGTGTCATTCTCACTTACATGTCACTATTTAGGACTTATTTGTTTTTCCTATTTGACAGGTGGGACCCGTTGATCTTACACGTGAGACCAACACCACCCACACATGCTCCCGTTTCACATGTGGGGCCTGCCCCACTTATGGGTTTCCAATAACATATAGGACCCACCTCACCCAACAATAACAGCACAAGACCCACCACCCTTATATGTGAGACCAGGGGGCCTACATGTCAAAAGTGGGCGGTGGCAATATTCTCGATTAATAAAAAGAAGAGAGAGCACCAACCACTGGGCTAGCCTCATCTTGTGATAATAATCCACACAAAATGTCAACAGCGGGCGGTGGCAATATTCCCGATTAATAAAAAGAAGAGAGAGCACCAACCATCGGGCTAGCCTCACCTTGTGATAATAATCCACACAAACTGTCTTATAGATAGTCCTTTGTTCGTCTAAAACCAAAATATATATGATGCGTGGGGGATTCAAACCAGCGCCCTTCTACTTACATCCAATGGGGCTTACCACCATACCAGGCCTTAGCTTGTGTCAATCTACCCAGCCAACTCCTTTTAAACTGAAAACGCCTTGCTGGGTTTGGGCCTCGGTCAGACAAGGCAATATTTTTTTTCTTTCTATGTGACGACTGGGCCAACAGCCCATAGGCCTATAGAATATGCATGTGTGGAAAATACCGACTTCGAACAACTTTGAGTCCATATAAATAAAGGGAGTTCAAATTTTAATCAAGCATTTAAAAATGTTTAAATGTGTATAGAAAAAATTTGACCTTGTATTCAATAAATATTAATCTTCTATATGAAATTTTGAATAAAGCATTTGAAAAATGTTAAAATGTGTATAAAAAAGGTTGACCATGTATTAAATAATTGTTAATTGTGTACATAAAAATGTTAATCAAGCATTTGGCAATGTTAACGTGTGTATAATTTTTTTAACCATGCATTCAAAAGTAATAATTTTGTATTTAAAAAATGTTAACCAAACATTTGAAGAAATGTTTAAAATGTGTATAAAAATGTCGAACAAGTATGACAGAACCTTCAGATTTATTTGAAAAAAATTAAACATGTGTTAGAAAAATTTTCTTGATGTATACAAAAAAGGAAGAATGAAACCAAAAGAAACAGAGAAAACGCTAAAAATATTGAAAACCAAAAAAAAGTACCAAACGAAATGAAAGAAAAAATGAACCAAAACAGAAAAATGTAAAACTAGTGCAAAATAACGGAAACAAAGAATAATAAGTAAGCATTGAATACCAAGAAAAAAAGAAAAATAAACAAAGAAAAAAATAAAATGAAAACTTCCTGCGTTTCAAAATGAAGGTTTTCCAATTTTTTGATTTTTTTTTTATTTTTTATGTCCGTTTCAGAATGCGGTCAAAACTGCGGAGATGACCGTTCCTAACTAGTGGTTGAGTCTTGGAAAACTTTTGGCGTTTCTCTGATTAAATACGTACTTATGCACCTACAAATGGTTTTTGGAAAAAATAAAGAGCAAACTATGAGGCAACTGCAGTTCAAACTTAACCCGCTTCCTACTGAATCGGCGGAAATTTCTCTTTTTCATGAGAGGTGGATCAAAATTTTTGACACCTAACCATTTGTTTAATTGTACATTAAATATGGCCTAATATTTTAGAAAATTGATTTGGTTCAATTTTGCAAAAAGATTTAGTAGGTCCTTCACAAAAAAACTCATTTTGGGCACTCGGAAAAAATGAAAAAAGAAAATTTCGTCCAAAGAAAATGAAAACTACTTTAGGCAACATTGTTTGTCATTCCGAGATGCACCCTTGTGCAAAAGATGAGATGAACAAACTATGCCATGAATGTGGCCATAGGATTGGTCATTTGGCTTGAAAGCCATTAATCTTCACACGTGATAACTCATTTCTGAGAACACTTTTTTAAAATAATTGCCGTACTATAAGTTTATTATTTTTCCTGGTAACTTGGTCACATATAATGACCAAATGCGAATGTTTTCCAATTTTTGGATTTTTTTTAAATTTTTCATGCCCGTATCAAAATGCGGTCAAAACTGCGGGCATGACCGTTCCTAGCTAGTGGCTGAATCTTGGAATTTTTTTTGGCATTTCTCTGATTAAATAGATACTTATGCACCTAGAAATGATTTTTGGAAAAAATAAAGAGCAAATATAAGGCGGCTGGTGTTCAAACTTGACGAGCTTCCTGTTGAATTGGTTAAAAATTGTCTTTTTCACACCTAACTATTTGGTCAATTGTTCATTAAACATGGCCTAATATTTTATAAAATTGATTTGGTCCAATTTTACAACAAATATATGGTAGGTCCTTCAAAAAAAAAACTCATTTTGGGCATTCAAAATATTTCTCCGACATGTCATATGTGGTGTAGTGTGATTTCAAAATATTTCTTAATTATTTATATTGAACTTTTTTATTTATTCATAACTCAATTTGTCATTGAATTCATGTTGCTTTCTATTGAAACATTTTTTAGGTGTACCAACACTTTCATTATAAATATGCACATTTATATTAAGACTCAGTTTTTCATATAGTTACTACATTTCTCATTATAAATAGATTTTCTAGTGCCAAAGTGGAACATATTTTTTTGTAAATAATTGTCTATACACTTTTGTTTTGGAACCTTGAAAATATTTGGTTACAATTGGTTTTACCAAAAATCTGAATAAATAATATCATATTACTCAGACTATATACAGCCCATAATGTAATATAGTGAGTTCGCATACATTTTTCATAGTATGCTTAAACATCTAAATAAACTATTAAAGCGCTTTGGAGCATATGTATCTAGCAAATAACCTGATAGAATATTTTACACTATGTTTCTAGCATATAACTTGGTGGAGGATCCAGGAGTACAAGTCTATCAAGTGTATGTGTAACTATAGATGATTCTAGAGTGTATGAAGTGTCAACTAGTAATATGTACTCGAAACCCCATTTTTGCTCTTTTGTTCAGGTTGCTTGTTTCAAATTTGACCCTCGGAGCTAAAATCGCGCAGTTGATAGCATCCATGTGTATTTTGAACTTGAACTTTCATTGTTTTAATGTTAGTCATTTGATTATTATTATTATTTGACATTGATTCTCCTTAGAGAAAACTGGTGTCATGTGCCTCAACATGTAACCCCATTTCAAAAATACCATCAACTTTGATTCTCTCGAACTCACACAAAACCAACAGAATCCACATTAAATCAACTCAATCCAATAAGTTTTCAACCCACAGGCTGATATAAAAAATAATTCATGGTTCCAAAAATAATGGTTGTACAACACCTAGGGATTTGTAGGGATTATCCCCAGCAAACAATAAATCCCCACCTATTTCTAAAATCATGTTTTGTTCTAGTGTATTCGGCTAGTTTAATCCCCACTTTTCCCTATTTTTTACACCAAATCTTAGGGTATTTTCTCCGATACCCAATACACTACCCCTGCCTAGTGGATTGGGGTTGGGGTTTTATGGAATTTGACAGGATTGGGTTAAGGTAGGGGTTTCACTCGATCCCTGTGGGGATTATCCCAACTAATCTCCACAAAACCTCTATACCAAACAAGGCCTGAATGGTTTTGATCCCTGCAAATATGTGATGAGCACATCCTCGATCTTCACGATGCAGCCTGCTACCGAATTCTAGCGGCAAGGCACACACACATACAAAGCTTAGACCAAAAGCTGCAACAAAGTTGGCCAGCTGAACTAGCGATCAGATTTGTCAGATGGCCGCATACAAATGAGTGGTCAAATTAGCCTTGGAGATGCACCTATATGGCAAACCAAGTTATACTTGCAAGAACTATCAGCAATGCCCTAAGGCTAGGCAAAATTTGCTTCTATTCATAAGTCATTCTGCTACCCACATACAGTGAAACACACAGCAATACACCCTTCGCGCATTCATCTTCCGTACAACATTCTACGAGAACGTCCGCTAATACAAGTTGGAAAAAGAAAACCACAACCAACAGTCGAAGAGCCTATAGCAACTAGCAATCGCGTAACAAACAGCAACCAGGGATAGTAAAATGTCATATGGCTACTCTTCTTGGCCAGACTCTTCCTTGTCGAGCTTGATCATGTCATCGATCCTCACAATGGTAATGGCTGCTTCTGTGGCAAACTGCAGAGCAAAAAAGGTTATATGTGATGTGCGATGGATCTCGGCATAAACAATGTGGGTGACAAGCGAATAAGTTAACCAACCAACCTGAATGATCTTCACTTTGCTCATTGCTGGCTCAATCACGCCATGTTCAAGGTTGTTGCGGATTACACCTTTTGTCAGGTCAAGACCCATGCTGCAGCAAATTCAAACAAAGTTGAAAATGTGCAATAGCGCAAGGCAAAAAACTGAAGATGTGTAGTAGCAGAACAAAGCAGCAAATGGACAAATATATTGAATTATTGAAGTAAAATAAAAACAGTAGCCATCACTGTAACTAAATTATGCATCTAGGTGCGCACTTCCCCAGTGACTAAATTCAAAATTTAAATCATAAGTATTCTGGCACTCTACAAAAGAAAGCCCAAGTGGACACTGAGATGGGTCTTGCAGTGTCCTGTACAGGAAACCGAGGGGAATATTGTCTATATATCATTGCTCAACACGCACATCTCAGAGTGCATAACTATTTTCCTCCAGAGGGTGGTGATACTAGCCTTCAAGGCCTATGTAACATGCGGATCCATTATCAACTAAGATCTTTAACAGAGATTAATAAGTTCAACAAGTACCTTGATAAGTGCTGCTTATCAGCATTGGTTTGAGCTTTATTATGATATGCCCTAAGTTGTGCAACAAGGTCAGTTGCATCTTTTGCAGCGTTAACAGCGAGGACCTATCATCACACAGCCATACTCACATTAGTATATCATCATGTGGTTCAGTACGCAAGTGTCATATGTACAAAATATAACTGATCAAACCTTCGGTATGATCAACAAAGCTTCTGCAAATTCAGCAATCGCCAGCTGTTCCCTGGATCCAAGAGTTGTAGCAAGATTCTCCAGGTACACAGATAATGCAGCTTCTACAGCACCACCGCCAGCAACTACCTGCATGACCAATATACATGTTAAATACACTCTACCTACAAGAAAACAACAGCTTACAGAACTACATTCACCGACCAGGAAAGAAGATCTAATGTTAGCATATTATGTGAAATGGCGAACGAGAGATGCAGATACTACAGAATAAAGTGCTACATTTAAATGATGGCTTTTAACTGTTTCTATTCTCCTTCAAGCATGAATAAGTTCTCAAGAACAGGGATTGCAGCTTTTGGAAACAAGGCCTCAAAGAAAATTACCAAAAAAAAAAAAAAAAAAAGATTGCCCTAGTATGGATCGGCAACAAACATGATATACAAAAGAATCTTAAATATCAAAATTGGGAACGAGGAAGCACCAGCTAAACTTTTAACTCCAAATCACATAGTAGCAAGAAAAATGCTAAACAAAGACAAAATAAGATTAATCTGACACACCACATAAATCATGACAACAGGGAACCAACAAGGCAACTAATAAAGCAACAGCAAAAGAAGGATTTACCGTATTGGATTCCAAAGTTCTCTTCACAATGCACAGTGCATCATGCAAAGACCGTTCAATCTCATCTAGCATGAAGTCATTTGCTCCTCTAAGTATAATGGAGACCTGCAATAAAGAAATGCAAGTGTGATGCCTCTAGCTTTGAATCTAATGCTTACGTCATTAATCGTAGTATAGCTAGCTCAACATTGGCATGAAGATACATACCGCACTTGTATTCTTTGTGCCTTTCACCAGAATTATTTCATCATCAGATATCCTTTCCTCAACAACCTCACTGGCATGTCCAAGGAATGATGGATCAAATGTTTCTTCACCCTCCATGTCCGCAAAAGTAGTCACCTGTAGGTTCTTATTCTTTAGGATATTGACAAGCAGTTCATTTTGGCTCAAAAAAGTAATTATTTTCATTATTACTTGGGAATATCAATGATAGAAGTTATTTTTTTATTAATATAAAGTCCTACCGTAATACTCCCTCCATCCCATTTTAGGACGGAGGGAGTAAATTGGCAAGCTGCTACGCTGGAATAGCATGTATTCGAAACAGGAAATCATCAAATAAATGTATTCCAGTATTGCGAATTTAGTAATATTTCAACAAATCAAGTCATGAATGAGATTAAAGACTGTAAATTATGAAAATACTCCTGTAGCCTTGGCAATATGAAGAAATAAGGCATACCATTGTTGCACCTGTAGCCTTGGCAACATGGCGCAAGTCCTCCTTGCGCACACGTCTTACTGCAATTGCTCCAGCCTCAACAAAGTACTAAAATAATGTTTCAGCACATGAGATTTAGTTAGTCAACAGGAAGTGATATCCACATACACCACAACAGCCCAGTACATCTTTTCAAATTTGTAACAATCAAATCATATGAAATGAAACAAACACTTCTGAGGACAAAAACTTGAGACTGGGTACTATTGACAGGGAACGGAAGGTGGCAGTGATATGATGATAACTGTAGTATAAAAGATTCTGCCATAAGGCTAAATTAACAAACATATGATGCTAACTGTAGCATAACAGATCATGTTTGCACCACCCCAAAAGTACCAGCAGCTAAGAAGAATGTGAAATTCAGTACTAACGTGGACAAGTTCAACCAAATACATAAATTGTCTGTGTTCTGGCAAACAGTATACAGAACTATATCAAGGATAGGAACAGCAATCTGACTCTACCTGAGGTATGAAAACGTACCTTCAATGACATATCATCAATTCCCTTGGTGGTAAATACAACATTAGCACCAGCCTTGAGAACTTTCTGAATCCGCTCCTTTGTTATGTCAGATTCTCTGTGTAAAGAAGCAAGGTGTTAGCCTGTTAGGTATATAATATTGGGTACCCCAAGATAGAAGATAAATTGATTGTGAATAGTGAAAGGCATGAAGACCTATCACAGGAAATGAGAAACAAACAGGATAACTAAGAGAACACATTCATTGAAGATTAATTCTGGAGATAACAAAAGGAAATATATAATGAGATGCAAACTATCCCTCCGTCCCATAATATAAGAAATGCATATACCTCTCACGGATCTTCTCAAGTTCCCTTGGATCGGATACAAGGACTTGAACACCCATTTGCATTTTCGTCTTCTGAAGGTTGAAATCAAGACAAGCAATTCTAGCAGGATTTACTCTGGTAGGCATTCCTTGAGCTGCACGGCCAGTGTTCAGCGCATAACCATTCAACAGGTAACTTTCCTTGGCACTTTTACCATGAGCTTTCAAAATATTAATACTCTGCAGGATAAAAAAAGCAACCATTTACAAGCAAATTTGTAAGTGGCACAGACAACAATTCCCCTAACAATGTGTTAAATAAATCAAAAATCATGTCCAGTACATAAAACGGCATTACAATATTAATACGGGAGAACAATTTTAAGTGGCAGTAGAATTGTTTATATTAATATCAGGTAAAGGACAACCCAACATTAAGGTAGACATAAGATTACTACACACTAACGCAATTAATATCAAGATGTTTAATACATCCAGCAGGAAAAAACAAATGGTGCATAAAGCAAAACAACAGCACAAACTTGTATAATAATTTTTTCCTAAAGAGTCCGCAGGACTGTAAAACTCATATCTATATTCAGAGAGAAGGGAACCAGCAACTTAAATCTACAATTGCAATAGCAAAACTGGCATTCCTTGATATATAGAAATTACGAATAGAAATTTTGATCTAATGCAGTATTGTAACCAAATGCAATTTGCTTACCTTGATTGGATACTTCACTTCTCCCTTGGAGTTTGTAGTCTTCACAGCTTGAACTGCTTCTACAACCTAAGAAACCACTGCCACGTCAATTAAATATCACATCGTTTTAGCCAAAACTAATGGAAAGACAACGGAACACCTAACATTTGGTCGCATATATGAGCAACTTGTCAGATAGACATCATAACATGGCAGCATTATCAAAATAAATAATAGACCAACCAGCTGTAAATGCATGCATGGACTAAATAACTATTTGCGGTTTAACAAATGCCACCAAAATCAAATATATGACAACCATACCACCAGATTTCACTATTTCTGAGCACCACTGTGCACCGATATGTAAAAAAGAAGGCATGATTAAGAAACCAGAAGTACACATGACCATAGGAACTTACCAGATTCGCAAAGAAATTACCGTCCGTGGTAATCAGTTTCGAGGACATGCTAGTTTTAGCACAGTTTATAAGGGAGTCTTTTCCAAGTCTATCCACCTAAAAGTGTAGACAAATATTCATGTTAGCATGAGAGTGCGCATGTAATGGAACAGAGTTGTACTGCCACTTGTTCTGCGTAGAGTATTCCCTTGCCTTGACAGACAGCTTTTCCTCAACATACTTGCAAGCTTCACGCATAGCAAGCTGGTAAGAATATGAAGGTAAAAGGTAAGTATTAGTAATGTAAGACATTACGTGTTCTGCTCAAAATGTTCAACTAAAATGGAAGAGATGCTGCAACCAATAGTATAAATTATAAGCTTACCCTGTAGCCACTAATAATAGAGGTCGGGTGAATCTTATTCCTCACAAGTTCATTGGCTCTCTGGTAAAAAGAAAAGGAACACCATGTGTGAGCACGAATAGCAGGGAAACTCATATGACAAGAAAAAGCCCGTTCCATCACCTTGAGCAACTCTGCAGCAATGATGACGACAGAGGTAGTTCCATCTCCAACCTCCCGGTCCTGGAGCTCGGCCAGCTCCACAAGAACCTACACACAAATGGAACCACATTAAAATCTAAGAACAACGCAACGGTTCGCACAAAACAAGGTCAGCTATGGCTGCCAGGCATCATCACCTTCGCGGCCGGATGCTCGACCTCCAGCATCCTCAAAATGGTGGCCCCGTCGTTCGTGATCGTGACATCGCCAATATCGTCCACCAGCATCTGCAGGTCGCATACGCTATCTTAGCGGACTCTAACAAGGGTTGTTTCTCGCGAAACTACTGTGGATCTAGAACCTACAGATATCTACTTCACTGATCCTGACTACAGACAAATCATTTTCTTCAGTGACGGTGTTTTGTTTTCAGGGTGGGAGGCGTGGCGCGTACCTTGTCGAGCCCGACGGGGCCGAGCGACGACTTGACGATGTTGGCCACGGCCTGGCACGCCGACACTGCGGCCAGAGGAGATTGAGCGGCGAATTAGACCTAGATCTCGCGGGCGCACCACGCGATCCCGCGGCGGGAAAAGCGGGAGGGGGAGGAGGGGGTGAAAGGGGAGGCGTTACCGTTCTGGGTGCGGACGTCCTGGCCGGACTGGCGCTCGCCCATGATGTCGGGAACCTGGGCGGTGATCGCCATGGCGGCGGCGGCGGCGGGGAGGGCGCAGGGGGACTGGAGAGTTCGAGAGGGAGGAAGGGAGGGAGCCCTCTTGGCGCTCGAGGGAATGGGGTGGGAGCGGCGGCGCTAGGCTTTGATGTTGGTGGGGGGCGCTATTTATGGGCCGTCGTCGGCCCGTGGGCAGGCATTCCGCTCGCGGCCCGTGTTTGCGGGCCCGTGTAGGCCGCTTTCTTCAGTCCTTTGGCGCGCGCGCTGGGGCGCCCGTCGAGAGCAACAGCTAACGAGCGCTCTTTGGAAGCCTCGCAACGATCAGGCCACTTGGTGTGCTCTCAACTATTCGTCACGTGTCGCGCTCTTGATGTTCCCTTTAGATTTTGTTTTTTATTTTTTCGCACGCATTTTTGACTTTTTAAACCGTTTTTTTTGGGGTTTTTCGACGTTTTGGTTTTTCACTGGTCTTCAAAAGCTTCTAGATCAAAACAAATCAAAAAAAATTATTTTTGCGTGAAAAATCTTGTTTTTTTTCTTCCGCGAGAGACACGGTTTTGTTTTCGCGAGAGTCACAGCCGTGCCTCTTATAAAGGGGGAAAAACTCGTTTTTTGTTTTTTTTCCTTCCACGAGAGTCACGATTTTGCTTCCGCGAGAGACACGGTTTTGCTTTCGCAAGGATCATGGCCGTGCCTCTCGGAAATGAAAAAAAAACAGTTTCTATCTTTTTTTTTCTTTTCTGAAGAGTTACGGTTTTGCTTCTGCGAGAGGCACAGGTGTGTTTCGCGAGAGTCACGCCGTGACTCCTCGAAAACGGAAAAAAGAACGCATTTTTTCTTTTTTTTCCTTCCACGAGAGTCACGATTTTGCTTCTGCGAGAGGCACGGTTGTGATTTCGTGAGAGGCACGGGCGTGCCTCTTTCGAAAAGGGAAAAAATCTATGCTCCCGGTTCGGTTTTTTCTATGGCTTTTTTATAAAAAAATTCGTCAAAACCTATCAATATGGGATCTAGTTTTGAACATCTTGACGCGAGGAATCCAACGGTGAAAGTGGTTCGAGATTTGGACGTATAGTTTAAGAGATAAAACGTTTTGAATAAACGAATCTACGAAAAAAGAAAAAACTCTCAGGTTACGACAAGTAGCGCACATGCAGCGCGCCGCTTGTCACCACCTGGGAAGGTTGGAGTGATCTTTTGCAACGAGTACTCCTAAACTAATGATTTTGCCCTATGTCTCGCATTAAGCGAGCACAGGGGCAAGCCTCGCATCGGGGGAGCCCAGATGGGCCGCCCCAGCCGCGCTGGAGGCCGCAGCCTATTTCTTTTTTATTTTTTCTGTTCTTCTTTTTTGCTTTGTTTTTTTGTTTTTTATACTTTAAAATATTCTACATGTATACATACACAAAAAAACATTCTTCAACAACGCATTTGAAAAATGTTGAAAATGATTTGAAAAATATTGTATAAGTATTAAAAATATTAAATAAAAATGTTGAACAAGTATATCAAAATTTTGAATAAGTATTAAAAATTGTTCACCAAGTATTCAGAAATTGTTGAAAAAGTATTTGACAATTTTTAATAAGTATTCAAAATGTTGAACAAGTATTTTAAAATGTTGAATATGTATTTAAAAATGTTAACCCAGTATTAAAAAAATGTTTAAAAGGCATTTGAAAATGTTGAATAAGTATTAAAAATGTTGAACAAGTATTTCAAAATGTTGAATATGTATTAAAAAATGACACCCAAGTATTTGAAAAATGTTGAATAAGTATTTGAAAAATGTCACCCAAGTATTTGAAAAATGTTGAAGAAGCGTTCGGGCAATGTTGAACGTGTACACGAAAAGTGTTGATCACTTACTAAAAATGTTTTTGATACATACAAAATTATAGAGTGAAAACATAAACAAACATTAAAAAACAAAAAAGGAAAAGAAAAAAGAAAATCTAAAAAATGGAGAAGAAAAAACAAAAGCAAACAAAAAATGCAGAAGAAAATGAAAACCATACAAAAAATAGAATGCAAAAAAACGAACATATAATAACCGGATAAAAACAAAATGGAAAGAAATGAAAGAAAAACAAAAGAAACAAAAAAAAATGGTTGGATTAGCCTCAAGTAGACGCACCGCTTTTCCATAGCATGAAACGAACGCCGGTCGAGTGGTTAGCGCGGTGTGCGTTGTGGCTCCCAATGGCGACTGGCTCCTGTGTGGACGCCAGATTGGGTTGGTCCGTTGGTGGCCGGATCTATCTCCCGTGGTGGCCTCTGGCTTCCTGACTCTGTTCGTAGGCGGCGGCGGTGGTGCAGTCCCATTCCATGGGTGCCGGAAGGTTGGGTCTTGGCAGCTGTGAGGCAACGTGGTTGTGCTGGCAGAAGCGGGAGTGCTCGATGTGGTGTTGTTGGGCGTTCCGGCTTAGTGTTGGTTGGCGTGACGATGGAGCTTCATCTGTGAGGCGCTGCGACATTGGCAGAGTGCACCAGCATGGACAGTGTGCCTTCTCCAGTGTGATGGGATGTAGGCGTGTGACAATTTGGACGAAAGTCCTGCTCTTCTTGGGTCGATACCCGCGATGACGACGCCCGTGGGTGTCGTTCCCCTCCCTGGAAGCATTGATGTGGTATGTCAACACCTTGCTCTCTCTCCATTTGGTTGGTTGTCTTTGGGCAAAATCCTAGGTTCGGATCCGGATCGGCAATGGCGGCGTCTTCGATGTAGATCCTCTGTTGGGAGCATTGCTTTTGAGACATGGGCTTGGAGATTCTATGTTATGTTCCTTTGGTGCTCGCCGCTGTTCTAAGTTGTTCGTCAGGGGCGCTATGTACATCGTCGCGAGGAATTCAAGACGACAAATTTGTTGAGGTTGTTCGAGTCCCTCTATCCACCTGCCGCCTCTTTTAGGCAATCAATGCTGGTTGGGTGCGTCGGCAAAGATAGTCGTTTGGAGTTGTTGCTCTTTGGAGGTGACCGGCGTTGGTTGAGACGTGGCTTTGTAAGTTAGTTTAGGATGGGCTCTTTTGCGTTGGAGTCGTACTACGTGTGTCTGTGTTGGACTAGTGTTTGCTACTCAACAAGCTGTGGTGGCAGCATGTTTGGATTTCTTGTAATTTACCCTCTGCCTTCTATAAAACTAAGGCTGTGGTGGAGCCTATGTTTTTCTAAAGGGAATATATTAAATTGGATAGATACCAATTACACTCAGCCTCTGCACCAACATAAGTTCGATCAGCTTTAAAGCGGTGACTGGGATTGATCGCTTTGTTAATTAAGGAGCATGCAGTATGCACCACACTCTCTTAGTTTTAGCTGTCACGTCCTCGGCTAGCATAATAAAATTTTGAATTTGAGCACGATCACGTAGCATGCGCACTACTCCCTCCGTTCCCAAATATAAGTCTTTTTAGAGATTCCAACAAAAGACTACATACGAAGCAAAATGAGTGAATCTACACTCTAAAATATGTCCACTTACATCTGTATGTTGTTGTCCATTTAAAATGTCTAAAAAGATATATATTTAGAAACGGAGGGAGTAGTTCTATTCATGTGGTCGCCACTTCGAGCTCTCACTACCTCACTTTTTTTTGGGATGTTTACAACAAAAATTGAAATGGGTAGCCGCAAGGGTTCCAACCAACGACCTGATCGAGCTAAGTACTCCCTCCGTCAAAAAATCATGTCGGAGGAATGAATGTATCTAGATGTATTTTAGTTATAGATACATCCATTTTTATGCATTTATCCGACAAGTATTTTCGACGGAGGGAGTATGTAGGCTTGCTTGCAAACTTTAGTTAAACTTTTTCATTGGAAAACTGGGTGGCTCGCACACAAACTTCAGTCAAAACTTTTGCATTTAACCATAACTTCGTTTTTTAATTCAAAATTCGTTAATTATTTCTGGCGAAAAATCTGAGATTTCTGAATTTTTTCAAAAACCGGTTATTCCGGTTCATATCGAAAAACAGGGGGGCATGTGTTGACACCAGATTTTGACACGGTCAAGAACTTATTTAAGATGGACTCAAATGGAGAAGTGATCTTCATGAAAGAGTTCCACATTGTTGATATGAACATCTTTGAAGTTTGGGTCATCGCCGTCCGATTTCATCTCGAAGGCCGAAACTATGCTCAAAGTACTAAGATCTTATATTTAGAGTACAGTTTGGCTGATTGAGCACCCAAGACCACCTCAAATGGAAAAATTATCTACACAGATTGTCTTCGTCTCGTCGAAACGATCGATTTTGATATAAAAATCGTTCCAATCTGAGTTCGTATGCAAAAGTTAGAGCCATCGAAATACAACCCTGTCAAAGGCAAAAACTGGTGCGCCCCACCAGACACCCTGTCTGATGGGTAGCGCGAGGGATAGCCTGTTTTGCTCGATCGATTGGACCCTCAAGATAATCTCTGATCAAAAAACGTTCAACATAAAAGTTGTTCTTCTCATCGAAACGGTCAAGATTACTTTTGGGCTCGTTTCCATCCGAGATCGTTTACCACCACAAAAAAGACCCGCAAGGTGCAGCCAGTTTAAACCGAACAGTTTTGGAAAGTTCGAACAAAACCAATCCGAATTTGACTAGGGTTTTGGACGTGAATCCAAGCCTTTTCCTTGTACGGGAAGTCCAGCCGCCTCTTATATACCTGAGGGGTGACGGCCGATTGAACAACACACAATCGAACAAATCTATCTACACTTTTTACCTTTACTTTTCCTTCTCCCTTGTTCTTCTTCTTCCTCGTTCTTCGTCTGTTCTTCTTGTTGCAGGGCGGCGAACCTCGAGGCCCTAGGGGCGGTCAGGTCGAACTAGGGCAGCCCATAGCCGCCGCACGCCCAGACGGGGTCCTTCCCGGGCGTGTGGGGTTTCGGGTCCTCAAAAGCGTCCTCTGGATTGCCTGCGTACCGCGCTTCCGGATGGGTCTCCTTCGACGTGAGCTGCGGTGCATCACCCTCGGCGTTGGAGGTACACGGTGATGTGTTCGTGTGCGAACACAATTTTTGGCGACTCCGCTGGGGACGAAGCTTCGAACGGTCTCCGGCCCGTTCTTGCTACAAAGAGATTGTCATCTAGGGTTTCCAGTCTACAAAGGTAATATGAATACCCAATCCTTTTATGTAGATGCAAATAATTCATATGGTGTTACTAGATCGTTCAATGAGTATACTCTATCGGCTAACCCTAGTTTTTTCAATCATGCAACTAACTACGTGCAAGGGCCGATTCAAAGTAATTTATATACTTCAACTTCTTATGATATTAGTAACATGCACCATATGTATCCCAACTCACACTCATCGGCAACCCAGCAAATTCATATACCGATGAGCAACATGATGAATTCGATTAATCAATTTGAAACACCCCGAGTTAGAATTTCCAATGTCATACAAGAAAGTGTTTCACCCTTTTATTCATCGGCAGCTAATGTGTAATATAGTAATCTAACCATGCCGATGAATGAGAGAATTGGCCATGCTACTAGTGGCTATTCGGCCAGTTACTCTCAACCGTCATATGCTACACCTCATGTTACTAATTCTTCGGCACCATACACAACTGTAGATGCTCATAATTCGGCTTCACACCTTCCTGGTTATAGCCGAATGAATGTAAATTTTACAGGAGCGGTTGTGCCCAACATTGTAGAAGATGGGGTAGTGGTGGCTGCATTGAAGAGTTTAGCCCAAAATAAGAGAATTAGTGCTCTTTGCCTTGAACAACATGAAAATGGGCTATTTCCTGATTATGCTGCAATAAAAGCTAGAGTTTTGCAAGAAGATGAATCTTTGCCAATTGATAAAATTGGCGAGCAAAAGGATGGTCTTACAACAATGCATATGCCTTCACCTAGTACTATATCATATTATACACCCCCTACACAATTGCAAAATTTCGGCAACACCCGTGTGTCATTGCCGAAAGAATCTAAAGCATTGGGGGGCAATCATATCCGGAGTGGGCTGAAATTGAGAAAAAGCTTAAAGCTAATTTTGCCGCTCGCCGTCAGAAACAAATAGAAAAAGAATTGGCTCAGATCAAAGAAGCATTGCCAATTGGTAGTATCAATGAAAAGAAGGATGATTCGGAACATGAAAGTGCTTCGGTTGAAAAAGCCGAATCAAGTAGTATATATTCTGAATCCATAAAATCCAACGACGCAAGCATTATTGAGAAAGGGCATGGCAAGCATAGGAAAACAACAGTGCTTGATTTTTCTGAAGTTAATGGAACCTACTTCCTGCCCTATGAGTTCCGTGCTGTAGAAATTGACAAGATTCAAGGACAAGAACAAGTAGCCGAACAAAGTTCGAACGACAAAAATCTTCAGTGTAATGATGCACGGAATAAAGAAAAAGATGATGAAAAGGCGTTGGAGAGTCATCCAAAGATGAAGCTAGATATTGTTCAAGTCACACCACCATCGTGCTCTCCCAACGTATTTGAAGAGGTATGCATAGCGAGTAATTTACCTATTTTCAGATTTGGTCACAACTTTATTATTGATGCATCTATTAGAAAAATCCTCATAGGTAATTTTGAAAGACCAATGAAGAAGGGTAATTTACTTGTTAGCAATAAAATTGTTTTAGAACATATCGGTCAACCAATTGTGCCATTTATAAAGACTGATAATGACTTATTATTGCAGCCAAAGCTTTCCCCGTTGCTTTATCTAAAGTTAATATCTATTTGGGTAGCTTTGCTTATTTCGTACTTGGCTTGCACTTGGTCTCAATTGAGACATGTATGTTCTAACTATTTTTATTTTAGAAATTTAAAGCCAAGGTTAAATTCTGTTGAGAAAACCGATGCTAGTATAATATCTTACCCAAAGACATTGGAGATAGAGTGCAAAACACAATGCATAGCCGAATGGTGTGACACAAAATCTGAACCATTCGTTTGCTTAACTCCAGAGCCGTTCTCACAACAAGATCAGCTAGAGAATGAAAAGTTTACCTTCAATTCAAGCATGTGTGATCAAATATTTGATTTGTTGTTGCAAAATAATTATATTAGAATTCTTGATCTCCATGTTGAACCATCTATCCAAGGTCGAATGTATTGTAAGTTGCATGATTCGTCCAAGCATAATTTTGAGGATTGCAACATGTTTCGTCAAATAGTTTAATCGGCCATTGATAAAGGACGATTGAAATTTGTTGAGACACCAAGAGATGACCAGTCTATTCCGATTGGTCCCGATGGCAGAAAGTTTTTGCATCGGCTGCTTCAAGCCGATCCATTTGAAGAGAAGGTAAAAACTACAGGTGATGGGATCAAACTTTCAAGTAAAGAAGTTGTTGAAGAGCATAATGAACATAATCTTGAGGGAAAGAATTCCATCAAAGCTACAATGGAGACGCCAAGGACTGGGGGGCAGCAAGCAAATCCAATGATCGATGAAAGCAAACCAAAAGAAAACAAAGGCCGAAATAAGCGCAAGTGTAAGAGATCAAAAATCACCTTTGCTGAACTATTGGATAAATATCAAAAGAAGAGTGAAGAGAAGAATGTTTATCGGCCAAATCATGCAAAGAAACCAAGGTCACCCCCAAGGCGCAAATATGAGGATCGGTATGTTGGAAATATGCCCTAGAGACAATAATAAAAGGTTATTATTATATTTCCTTATTCATGATAATTGTCTTTATTCATGCTATAACTGTATTATCCGGAAATCATAATACACGTGTGAATACATAGACCATAAGATGTCCCTAGTAAGCCTCTAGTTAACTAGCTCGTTGATCAACATATAGTCATGGTTTCCTGGCTATGGACATTAGATGTCGTTGATAACGGGATCACATCATTAGGAGAATGATGTGATGGACAAGACCCAATCCTAAGCATAGCACAAGATCGTGTAGTTCGTTTGCTAGAGCTTTTTCAATGTCAAGTATCCTTTCCTTAGACCATGAGATCGTGTAACTCCCGGATACCGTAGGAATGCTTTGGGTGTACCAAACGTCACAACGTAACTGGGTGACTATAAAGGTGCACTATAGGTATCTCCGAAAGTGTCTATTGGGTTGACACGGATCGAGACTGGGATTTGTCACTCCATATGACGGAGAGGTATCTCTGGGCCAACTCGGTAATGCATCATCATAATGAGCTCAAAGTGACCAAGTGTTTGGTCACAGGATCATGCATTAAGGTATGAGTAAAGTAACTTGCCGGTAACGAGACTGAACGAGGTATTGGGATACCGACGATCGAGTCTCGGGCAAGTAACGTACCGATTGATAAGGGGAATTGAATACGGCACTACTAGGGAAAAGCCTATACACAGAATCTTATCAGCAGCGCGTCTCAAAATAACTCGCTGCTGCTAACTAGCAGTAGCGCGGGCCACTAAAACTCGCTGCTGATACAAATATAGCAGTAGCGCGTCCACCCAAAGACGCGCTACTGCTATAATTCTGAGGCCGCCATGAGGCTAGTTATAGCAGCAACGCATTAATAGGACACGCGCTACTGCTAGGTAGCATAGTAGCAGCGCATTTCGCATAAGCGCCATCGCTAAGTTTCCTACAAAAATTTAGTCCCACCTCGCTCCGTGAAGAGAGTTTCTACCACCTTAAATATGTTACTTCTCACACTTTGACAAGCACTTGATCTTCATTGAACTCTATGTGTAGAATTTGTGGCTGCAATATGAGTCTTCACTGTTCCTAAACCGTAAGGACTCATATTGTCGAATCAGATTGTACACAAAAGATCGTTGATGATCAATGTGTATTTTTGCATCTTGACATATAGCGATGGCGCTTTATCGTGAAAAGCGTTGCTGCTAGATAGCTTAGCAGTAGATCGTTTTGCTGAAGAGCGCTACTGCTAAGCCATCCATCTCTCTGATCTCCTCCCTTCGGATCCACTCACACACACAACCACAAATTCTGCGCGCTGCGCCCGCCGCCCTCTCCTCCGTGGCGTCTGGCTTGCGCCCGTCGCCGCTCCTCCGTCTGCGCATGCGCCGTCATCTCCTCCTCCTTGCTGGACTCGGTGCCGGCCTCCTCCTCCGTCCTCCTCTCCACTCGCGCTGGCCGGCCCTCCTCGCTCCACCTTCCTCCTCCGTCCTCCCTCAATCGGCCGCCGCCGGCCCCCCTCCGCCTGCCTTCCTCCTCCATCCTACTCTCTTCTCCCTCCTCGAGTCGCCTCCTTCTCCCTCCTGCTCATATGCAACATTTTGATTTAGTTGATATAATTTAGTTGACTTAGTAGGCTAGTTGATTTAGTTGACTTAGAACATTTTGATTTAGTTGATTTAGTAGGCTAGTTGATTTAGTTGACTTAGAACATTTTGATTTAGTTGATTTAGTAGGCTAGTTGATTTAGTTGCCTTAGAATATTTTGATTTAGTTGACTTAGTAGGTTAGTTGATTTAGTTGACTTAGAACATTTTGATTTAGCTGATTTAGTAGGCTAATTCATTTAGTTAATTTAGTTGACTTAGAACATTTTGATTTAGTTGATTTAGTAGGCTAGTTGATTTAGTTGCCTTAGAATATTTTGATTTAGTTGACTTAGTAGGTTAGTTGATTTAGTTGACTTAGAACATTTTGATTTAGTTGATTTAGTAGGCTAATTCATTTAGTTGACTTAGGAACATTTTGATTTAGTTGATTTAGTAATCCTTTGCTCATATTGCTTTAGGAAGAATGGCGCCACCACCACCACCACTATGTCAATTGTGCAAGTCAAGATCTTGACAACCTTGCAACCCAGCAAGTGAAAGTGCAACTAATCCCCGGGTGGTTTTGGTAATTAATAACAACATATATATCATTGAACTAATAGTTACTTGAGAATCATTTCAGAATGTTCAGTGATATGGGTATGGCAAGGACTGAAGAGGTGGACCCCTCAAAATGCTAAGGCAAGCATTGGCAAAAGCTCAAGACTCCATTTTTGGTTTAGTGATCCAAGATCACATTGAGTTCATAGGAAAGCCAATACTATTAAAAGGGGATGAGGTTATGATAATGATCTGGTTGCTCAAAGTGCTTAGTGATACATCTCCTAAACTATCGCAACTTTCACCGCCATATACACTCATAAGTAATCTCGGTCCCACCGATATTCCAAACTCACCACACCGAGATGAACCACCTCAGCCACAAAGCCAAACCCTAGAAAACTCGGATTTTCCGATTCGAACTCGGTCTCACGAAACTTGAGTTGCCAAGCTTCAGAATCTTCGTCATCAAATCGGTGTCACCGAGATGATGAAGTCGGTCCCACCGAGATTGGCAAGCTCCTGTCTTTGCACGAATCGGACTAACCGAGATTGTATTTTCGGTCCCACGAAAATCCCAACGTTCACATGATTTGAACTTTCGGTCTCACCGAGTTGTCAACTTCGGTCCCACCGAGATTGGTCAAATGTGTGTAACGGTTGGATTTTGTGTGGAGGCTATAAATACCCTCCACCCCTCTTCATTCGTGGAGAGAGCCATCGAAAGAACTACCACTCCTACCTTACATTTTCGAGAAGAGAACTACCTACCCTTGTGTTGAGATCAAGTTGCTCCACTCCCACCATATGAAGCTTGATCTCTAGCCTTCCCAAGTTGCTTTCCACTCAATCCTTTCTTCCACCACAGCCAAATCGGTGAGGAGAGTTGAGTGTTGGGCAGATTATCATTTGAAGCACAAGAGCAAGGAGTTCATCATCATCAACACCATCTATTACCTTTTGGAGGGTGGTGCCTCCTAGATTGGTTAGGTGTCGCTTGGGAGCCTCCGTCGAGATGTGGAGTTGAACCAAGAAGTTTGTAAGGGCAAGGAGATCGCCTACTTCGTGAAGATCTACCCCGAGTAAGGCTAGCCCTCCGTGGGCGTAGGCCATGATGGCATAGACAAGGTTGCTTCTTCGTGGACCCTTCGTGGGTGGAGCCCTCCGTGGACTCTCGCAGCCGTTACCCTCCGTGGGTTGAAGTCTCCATCAACGTGGAAATACGATAGCACCACCTATCGGAACCACGAGAAAAATCTCCGCGTCTCCAAAATTGCGTTTGCTCTTCTCCACCTCTCTTTACTACATGTGCAATTTACTTTCCGCTGCCTATACTCTAGAATTGCATGTGTAGGGTGATGCTTGACTTGATCATAATAGTGAATCTGCCAAAACTTGTCTTTGTCAAAAGGCATAATTTTTATATTGTCAAGTAGTCTAATCACCCCCTCTAGACATACTTTCGATCCTACAAGTGGTATCAGAGCTTTGGTCTCCATTGTATTGGTTTCCATTGCATTGGACTCCATAAGCTTGGTTTCACAACCTAGGAGAGTATGGCGTCTAGTGAGGGTAATTTTCGAGAGGTCCTTACTTTGATGGTACAAATTTTGCTAGTTGGAAGCATAAAATGAAAATGCATATTCTTGGCCATAACCCACCCGCATGGGGCATTATTTGTGTTGGTATGCAAGGTGAATTCTTGAGGAAGGAAAAGTTCGGATCGTGAAGCTACAACGGAAGAATTGCGGATGCTGCAAAACAATGCTCAAGCTTGTGACATTCTCTTCAATGCCTTGTGTCCCGAGGAGTTCAACAAAATCAGCCGTCTTGAGAATGCAAAAGAGATTTGGGATACTTTTGTTGAAATGCACGAAGGTACCGAGTCCGTGAAGGAATCAAAGCTAGATGTTCTTCAAGGTCAACTTGACAAGTTCAAGATGAAGGAAGGTGAAGGAGTCGCTGAAATGTACTCTAGGCTTGCTCTCATCACAAATGAGATTGCCGGCTTAGGAAGCGAAGAAATGACCGACCGATTCATCATCAAGAAGATTCTCAGAGCTTTGGATGGAAAGTATGACACCGTGTGCACTTTGATCCAAATGATGCCAAACTACAAGAATCTCAAGCCAACCGAAGTCATTGGAAGAATTGTTGCTCATGAAATGACACTTAAGGATAAGGAAGAGCTTCACAACAAGTCAAGTGGTGCTTACAAAGCTACAAGTGATGCTCCCACAACCTCAAGTGACAAGCTAGTTTCCAATGAAGAGATAAGCCTAATGGTGAAGAACTTCAACAAATTCTACAAGAGTAGAACCAAAGAGAGAAGCTCAAAGTCTAGATCATATGATGAAAAGAGATCTTCTAGTCGTGATCGAAACTGCTACAATTGTGGAAGACCCGGACACTACTCAAATGAGTGTTCGGCTCCCCACAAGAGAAGAGAAGAATCTCCAAGAAGAAGAAGCTCAAGAGATGAGTCACCTCGGAAGAGAGAAGGAGTAGAGATGATCGTTATGAACGAAGACCCTCTCGGAGAAGCAAGGATTCGGAGAGGAAAGACAAGTCATCAAGGAGCTACACAAGAAGAAAACATCAAGCTCATGTAGGTGAATGGGTCTCGGCTCCGACTCCGACAATCAATCCGAAAGAAGCTATCACTCCAACTCCGACTACATCAAGATGAAGGTGTTGCGGTCTTGCTCTCGTATCCTCCAACTCCAACTCCTATGACTTATTTGATTCACCAAATGAGGGAATTGGAAGATGCTTCATGGCTAAAGGCCCCAAGGTATCACACCCTGAATTCATTGACTTTGATAGTGATGAGGATGACTTGCTAGGTGAAGATGAGCTCTTACATGATAAATCTAGTGAACCTAGTAATGATGAACATGCTAGTAGTCTTTATAGTCGAGAAGAGTCGAATGACAATGCTATGAAGGAGATTGAGCGTCTAACTAAAGAACTAAACACTCTTAAGTTAGCTCATGAAACAACTCAAGAAGATCATAGAGAGCTCCTAAGATCTCATGAGAAGCTACGCTTCGAGAAGCTCACTCTAGAGCAAGAACATGAGTTTCTAAAAGCAATCAATGACGATCTTCGAAAGAAGAGTTCTTCATATCTTGCCAAACGACTTCTCTTGTCTAATTTCTTGCCACCTATTAAAACTAAGCATGACAAGCATAAGAAAAATTCTTCATCTAGTAGTAACAATAACCATGCTAAATCCAATGTTGTTGCTTCTAGTAGTTCTCTTGATTCCACTAACAATGTTTCAAGCCAAGTTACACTTGAGCAAGAAAATAGTTTATTGAAAGGGATTATAGAGAAAGGTGTCTACAAGAGCCTTGACGGAAGCAAGAACTTTGAGGAAATTGTTCGCAAGCAAGGAAGGCACCGGAAGAATCAAGGAATTGGTTTTGAGCGAAAGTTCAACGCCGAGGGTGTTGAATGGGAAGAAGGTCAATATCCCACTCCACAGTTTGTTTCTCAAAAGGAGAAGTATGATCCTACTTCTTCCAATGTGGAACAAGCTCAAGATGATCTTCCACCACAAGACCACAAGCTAAAAGGCAAGGACAAGCTTCAAGAGGAGATTGATGCATTTGTTGAAGCACCTCAAGCCATGGTCAAGTGGGTTCCCAAGGAAACGTCAAGTTCTACTTCGTCAAGCTCAACTACAACCCCAAGGATTCCCATCAAGATGATGTGGATCCCGAAGAAGAAGAACTAGAGAGTTCTTGAGGGTGACTCCGCCAACATACTTCACTCACATTCATTTTGGCAAAAACTTGTGCAACCAACTTCCACATTATGTACTAGTTCATGGAGTCACAAACCCTCTTGTTGGTAAGTCAAGGGACAAGGTAATCATTGCTTTCATGGACATCATCTATTGTGAACTTCAATCTATGTCCATGGATATCCTTGTTTGTTCCTTGTGGGACTAACCCATGTAGGTATTGAAAGTGCCCGAATCCAAAGGATTGCTCCCAACTCTTGATGATCTTCATCAACATTGAGCATCCACATCTTCAACATCTACATGAAGTCTTCTACGACAACCAAGGTCAGTTTGACCCTTTAAAAGGGGTTCTCACATCTAGGGGGAGCTTTGCTATAAAGAATTGAGCTAAAGCATCTTCAAATGATGTGAACACATTAATGCTTTATGTAAAAGTGGTAACCCCACTTGAGCTTAAACGATGAGTATGACCTATGATCAAATGTTCTCATTTGACTCCTAAGTCAATATACTCATATAAAGATGACCTAGTCATCGACAAATTGTGTGTTAGTTGCTAGAGTTTTTGATTGTGCATGTTTGACACATATTTCATTTGCTATCTTATTGTGTGAGCATGTTGGATGCATGATTTTATCCATTCGAGGACATCCATTTGTTGTTTTGGTTGTTTTGATTTTTCTGACCAAATGGATGGACAAGAATGCCTAAGTACCTCCCTAGCTATCTATGCTTTCTTGTCTCAAATTCTATTCATGCTTACATCACAAACTTTGAACAAGTCATTTTGGACCCTCCGAGTGAGGAGCACTTGAGCCACCGATCCGACAAGGGCTAACTTCCAAAACCTTCTAAGTGATTTCGGTCAGACCAACTCACTCAAACTCGGTCGAACCGAAAGCATTTAGACTGATCTAGGTTTTCACCTCGGTGAAACCGAGTTGTGATTTTCGGCGTGACGAAGTGCATAACGCCTGCAGTTATCCATCTCGGTGCCACCGAAGTTTACAACTCGGTCCCACCGACTGACAAAGGGTATATATACTCGAGGGCGCGCTGATTTCTACTTCAAACGCCGCCCCACACCTTCTTTGCCGTCGCCTGGTCTCCGGATCGTCTCCGTCGTCGCTTTGTGCGCCCTCGCCGCAGTCTCCGTCGCCGTCAGCGGACATCTTCTCGCGCCGTTGCGCCGTGAGAAACTCCACCAAGTTAGGGTGAGTTTCGATCCCACTCGTGCTCCCATCTCCGGTTCAATGCACGTTTGGTTTGCCTAGTATCTTGCCACGATTGAAATCTTCCTGAACACTAGATTAGTTCGTTTGGACTAGATTCGAGTAAAAGTTTTAGGTTAGGTTTCACGAACACATCTCGGTGAGACCGATTTTACATTTTCGGTATGACCGATTTGGCCTATGGTCATTAGATCGCACCTTCGGTCCAACCGAAGTTGTGCAAATCGGTGTGACGAAATGAGGATTCTGTGAAACCCTAGTGTTTTCGGCGGGATCGAAACCCACTTCGTCCAACCGAAAGTGGTGTGAATGCTTCTGTTTGAACACTTGGATTCACGAATTTTAAACTCGGTCGACGAAATGTCTTCTGTGAAAACCTAATACTAGAATTTGAACTCATTTGTTTGCAAAAACTTCTACAGTTTGTGATAACTCTTCTTCTCTGCCTACACCTTATCTATTCACAGGTTGTCAGCCATGTCAGATGCCAGTGACAGTCAGAACAGGTCAGAGTCACCTATTGCAGATATTCCAGAGGCAGGCACTAGTCCTGATCCCAGCAGCTCATCAGATGATGGTGAGAGGAGTACACCAAGTGGTTTGCCTCCTGCAGCCACCAGAGCCAGAAAGAAGAGGAACTCAGATGATGAGGATTCTGATTTCGTTGTTGAGGAAGAGGTAACCTCAAAGCCCAAGAGGAAAGTTGTTGCCAAAGAGCCTCAAGGTCAGCAGACTAAGAAGGGCACCAGAAAAGTCAAGCAGTCCACTGTTGCCAAGAAGCTGAGTTTGGAAGAGGAAACTACAAGCAAGGTGAAGAAAACTTCCAAGAGGAAGAGGTTAGTGCATGATGATGCAGCAGAGGAAGATGAGGATGAGGAAGCACCCCAGCCTCCTCCTCAGAAGTCTAAGTTCATGGGTGATGCCATCAGGTGGAGCCACTACAAAGCCCAAGCAATCTGCTCAGATCAAGGCAGCTCCAAGAAAGCCTCGCTTGCCAAGCCCAAGAAGACAATCAGAACATTCCAAAGATCTCGAGAAGAAGAAAGATGATGTGCCACCGGTGTGTCGGATGATGAAGCACCGTTTTCTTTGAAACTTTGTGAAACTGCCACTTCACAATGATGCTTATCCTCAAGCCGAGAACATGAAGGAAAGGAAAGATAGAGGTCTCGGGCTATGGAGACAATCGACCCATATGCCGTGAGGAGAAGAACTGCTGTTGATCCCAGATTCCACACGAGAGAACAGCGGGACTTCTATGAGGCGATCTTGATGGACAAGAAGCCCATAGTTGCGAGACACTCGATATGTTGATTGGAAGTACATTGTGATGAAGAGCACAGAGACTTCTTTCCACATGTGCATGAAAGCTTCACTTGCATGTGGTGTTGCAGACTTTGTAGGTCGAAGTTGTGAATTGGAATGATGAGATGATTATGCAATTCTATGCCACAGCTCATTTCTATCCAGATGGAAGGATTGTATGGATGACTGAAGGCCAAAGATTCTCTTCAACTGTTGAAGAATGGGCAGAACTGCTGAATGCTCCAGTGCAAAGAGAGGATGACATTGATGTTTATGGTATTCCAAAGAAGAACCATGAATCCATGAAGAACATGTATAAAGAGGTTCCAGCTAAGGATTTGGGAATCTGGAAGCTCGGCTCAGTGTACTATCTCCAGGCAGGTCTACCTACCACTAACACTATTACGAGGCATACCTTGATGCCCAAGTCAGAGATCATCGCATGATCGAGGATACTCTATCAACATGCTGCATATACTTGATGAGAGAGCACCTTTCAAGGTGATGGACTTGATAGTTGAGACCATCAAGAGGACTGCGGTGACGAGAAAAGGACATGTGGATTTGCCCCGCATATTCAGATGCTTATCAATGCCAAGTTTGGCACGGGCACATACTTGTTGGATAGAGCACACTTACCACCGCAGCTGAGCATGAGGATAATGTTGTTGTGATGGATGAGGAGGATCCAACATCGGTTGAAGGTCAAGCAAAGATTGAAGCTGCCAAGAAAGCCAAAGCTGAGAAGGAAGCAAGAAGCAGCAGCAGCTAAACCAAAGAGTGTCGAGAGCAGCTCCTTGAAGCTACCCAAAGGATTGAACAACGCTGGCCAGCATTATGCAGTCTCGGAGAGCCTAGAGAGGATTGTTGAAGACAAGATCCACGCTCTGGATGTGAAGTCGATGAAGTGCAAGTAATTGTCAACAAGCTTGAGGCGGACATTGAGGAAGCAAAGAGGGAGAAGGAAGAGCTTATCGTGAGATGCAGGATGACTTAGTCCAGATGCTTATCAGCAGATCGCTCCGGTTCCTACAGGACCCGATCATTGCTATTCGATGAATGAGACACGGGACTACAGCTTGCACCTCCACAGCTCCATCGGTTGCTCCAACTCCAGCTCCGGTGACCACTCCTCCAGCCTGAGATCTGCGAAGTCTTCGCAGATCTGCCATATCAACTCCAACCTCAACCAGCACAGAGCCGCCAGCAGAGTCCCGGTGGACGCTTAGCTCTATGCCTTTTCGAACTTTTGGTAACTTGTTGCCAAAGGGGAGAAATTGTATAGATCATAGGACTTCGAGAGAGAGTCTGTTGTCTTTGCGCTTTTGCTTTTTCGTTCTTTTGCAGTCTCTTTGAGATACTTTTGATTTTCGAGACATTCAGTGTGTTTGATACTACGTTTGATCCTACTTTAATGAGTGCTTGGTCGTACTGCTTAAATGTGTGCTTAATGCCTATCCTATGCTATTCCTATCTTGTATGACCATTTACTCATGTCTTGGTGATTGGGTGCATGCTGTTCATTCTTATCATTTTGTGCGCTCCACCAAGATGTATGTGACATGGAAGAGTGACCCATGATCCTAATCGATTGTGCATTTGCATTCAAACACAAATCTTAAATAATGCACAAATTTAGGGGGAGCTCTTGCTTATCACATACTTCTCAAAGCGACGATATTATTCATTGATTATACCCTTTGTCGAAGCTTTGATCTATATGTTGTCATCAATTACCAAAAAGGGGGAGATTGAAAGTGCAACTAATCCCCGGGTGGTTTTGGTAATTAATAACAACATATATATCATTGAACTAATAGTTACTTGAGAATCAGTTCAGAAAGTTCAGTGATATGGGTATGGCAAGGACTGAAGAGGTGGACCCCTCAAAATGCTAAGGCAAGCATTGGCAAAAGCTCAAGACTCCATTTTTGGTTTAGTGATCCAAGATCACATTGAGTTCATAGGAAAGCCAATACTATTAAAAGGGGATGAGGTTATGATAATGATCTGGTTGCTCAAAGTGCTTAGTGATACATCTCCTAAACTATCAAGCAACTTTCAACGCCATATACACTCATAAGTAATCTCGGTCCCACCGATATTCCAAACTCACCACACCGAGATGAACCACCTCAGCCACAAAGCCAAACCCTAGAAAACTCGGATTTTCCGATTCGAACTCGGTCTCACGAAACTTGAGTTGCCAAGCTTCAGAAACATTCATCATCAAATCGGTGTCACCGAGATGATGAAGTCGGTCCCACCGAGATTGGCAAGCTCTGTCTTTGCACGAATCGGACTAACCGAGATTGTATTTTCGGTCCCACCGAAAATCCCAACGTTCACATGATTTGAACTTTCGGTCTCACCGAGTTGTCAACTTCGGTCCCACCGAGATTGGTCAAATGTGTGTAACGATTGGATTTTGTGTGGAGGCTATAAATACCCTCCACCCCTCTTCATTCGTGGAGAGAGCCATCGAAAGAACTACCACTCCTACCTTACATTTCGAGAAGAGAACTACCTACCCTTGTGTTGAGATCAAGTTGCTCCACTCCCACCATATGAAGCTTGATCTCTAGCCTTCCCAAGTTGCTTTCCACTCAATCCTTTCTTCCACCATAGCCAAATCGGTGAGGAGAGTTGAGTGTTGGGGAGATTATCATTTGAAGCACAAGAGCAAGGAGTTCATCATCATCAACACCATCTATTACCTTTTGGAGGGTGGTGCCTCCTAGATTGGTTAGGTGTCGCTTGGGAGCCTCCGTCGAGATGTGGAGTTGAACCAAGAAGTTTGTAAGGGCAAGGAGATCGCCTACTTCGTGAAGATCTACCCGAGTAAGGCTAGCCCTCCGTGGGCGTGAGGCCATGATGGCATAGACAAGGTTGCTTCTTCGTGGACCCTTCGTGGGTGGAGCCCTCCGTGGACTCTCGCAGCCGTTACCCTCCGTGGGTTGAAGTCTCCATCAACGTGGAAGTACGATAGCACCACCTATCGGAACCACGAGAAAAATCTCCGCGTCTCCAAAATTGCGTTTGCTCTTCTCCACCTCTCTTTACTACATGTGCAATTTACTTTCCGCTGCCTATACTCTAGAATTGCATGTGTAGGGTGATGCTTGACTTGATCATAATAGTGAATCTGCCAAAAACTTGTCTTTGTCAAAAGGCATAATTTTTATATTGTCAAGTAGTCTAATCACCCCCCCTTTAGACATACTTTCGATCCTATACAAGCTGTTCGGCATCTACTTCCGGCCGAGTTTTCGTCATGCGCCGGTAAGAAGTTAGATGAAATGTAATAACTATTTTATTTTTAGTGTTGGCATTACTGCATTGTGTCATTTTGCTTAGTTTACACAGATCGTCCCATGCAATGTGAGGTTGAAATTCAACAAGTCGACAGAAACTCTTGTGACATTTGAGGCTCTGGGGCCGTACACTATGGAGGTCGAGAAAGGATGCAATATGTCGCAGATTGGAGGAGATGGATGGGCCCGTTTGTCGCTCGCATGCATCTTATTGGTGGTGAGTTGATCAGCTTCAACTTCCGAGCGAAAGACCCAAGCTAGCTGTCATTTATCTCAACCTGGTGGAAGATGATGAAGATGACGAAGATGATGAAGATGATGAAGATAATGAGGACCCACTCGATGAAGATGATGAGGACCCACTTCATGAAGCCATCGTAGCTCAAAGAACAAGGCTGAGTGAGGAGGAGGTGTCCAACTTTGTGGGACATAATTCCGCCACGTCTTGACTTTGTCGGGTGCCATTCGTGACCCGCTTGACAAATACCATGGTTTATCGACATGATATGGTATGTTATACTTACAAATGCAAATTAATAGTGTGAATTACTTAGTGTACAGTCCAATGATATGGTATATGTTGTGTGGAATCTAGTCGATGATATATATGTTTTAGTGTAGAGTTCGATCACATGCTTATTAATTGATATGTTTTTCTTATTCAGAAATTGGCAAAGAGCATATCTGTGAGTTATGGTATCGAGCACGATGAAGAAGGCTCATTTGGACTACGCCTTATGCAGGGGCTCCGTCACAACTTGTACTTACGCGTGGACACGGACGGTCGCTTTACACTTAAGCTCGGTTGGGTGGAAGAAATTCCTCGATGGCAAGAATTTTCGTGTTGGACAGGCCATCCTAATTACTATCAGGAACATCGTCGTTGAGTCATCGTCGTTGATGCTCGCGCATTCCCGTAGGATGCATCCTACTTGGTTCCTATAGCACTTGCGAGGTTCTTCCGGCTCTAACGGCTCAAACTTGCCAGGTGCCATCTTTGTGATCACAAGTCGTCCAATCCCTAGTTTGTTACGTTTTCGTATCCTCTGCTTCTTATGCTTCCTATTTTTGGTAGCGGCATCGGGGCCGGTACCTTCCCCGCCGATACCTTCCCCACCGGTCTCGGTGCCTCCATCGGTGCGGCGCGCCGTCGGTGTCGATGTCGGCGTCGATACCATCATCGAGGCCGACCGCAAACCTTGCTTAGCGATCAAATAATCGAGGTACTCTTGTTCACCCTCATAATCCATCTAAATCGCATCTTGGTGAAGGCCCGGTTTCTTCGTTTTTCAACATGTTTCCTATGATTAAGTGGCCTCATTTATTTCTAAAAGTATGAATAAATGAGAAATGACATAAAAAGAAATCTATGTGCCAGCACTCGATTTGCCAACTATGTAGCACAAATCATGCCTTTATTCACGGGAAATTTCGGCATGACCTTTGCTAAAAAATGGACATATCGAGCGCCTGAAATTCACCGAAACGGAAATGAATCAACATTCCGGCGTAACGTGGGCCACTCGGATCATTTTCCAAACATGACATGTCCAAAACATGACATATGCACATATCACATGTCCAGTTCAAATTTGCATATAAATTCAGCTAATTTTGAAACCTATCTAAATTCATAACTAAATAGATAACCTAATTAATTAACATGAAGAACCCCTGGCGGGGGGGTTTCAGAGAGTGCAGGGCGAGGAGGCAGGCCGACGACGGCCGGCAGGGGAGAGGAGGAGGCGAGGGCCGACGGGTCGGGCAAGCGCCGGCGCCGAGTCGGGGCGAGTGGCTGGGTCGAGGCGAGCGGCGTGGTCGGGCTAAGCCGGCGGGGTCGGGTCGAGGGTCGAGGCGGGCGAAGCGGCCTTGAGGCTAGCCCGGCTCCGCGGAGTTGGGGCGGCCGGGGCGGGTCAGGCAAGCGGTCTGACGGGGAGAGAGTGGGGATTTGGGGAAATGGCGGGATGAAGCAGGGAGAGTGAGAATTTTGGGTTAAGTGGACGTAGCAGTAGCGCGTTATGTCAAAACGCGCTGCTACTAAATTCAGTAGCTGCAGTGGTTTAGGTGAAACACGCTACTACTAAGATCTGTAGCTGCAGCGGTTTAGGAGGAACGCGCTACTACTAAGATCTTTAGGTGCACGGTTTAGGAGAAACGCGCTGCAGCGGTTTAGGAGGAACGCGCTACTACTAAGATCTGCCAGTTTTCCTTTTTCTTTTCCTTTATTTTATCTCACTTTTATTCCCCGAGGGCAGTGAACGAAGGGAGGGCGATATATATTGCATCATTTGACGGTTAAATATGTATGCAAAATAGGAACATATATATTACACATCATTGGACCCATGCATAATAATTGCTAAGTGTGTATACACTAGTAGAAAACAAGGCTTTGGTCCAGGCCAGGTTTGTCCATTAGTCCCGGTTCAATCCAGAACCGGGACTAATGGGGGCATTAGTCCCGGTTCGGGAGCCCAGGGGGCCGGCCGGGCCACGTGGGCCATTTGTCCCGGTTAAATGTTCAGACCTTTTAGTCGGTTGGTGCCACGAACCGGGACTAAAAGGTGTGATGCCCATTAGTACCGGTTCGTGGCACCAACCGGGACTCAAGGTTAGACCTTTAGTCCCGGTTCGAGCCACGAACCGGTACTAATGGGGTTTGAGGCATTAGTATCGGTTCATGGCACGAACCGGTACTAAAGGTCCCATTTTCAAACTCTACCCCCCCCTGGATCGCCTTTTCAGTTTTCAAGAAAATAAAAGAAAATGATGAAAATGTCAAGAAAATAAAAGAAAATAAGTTTCCCATGTGATATGTGGTCTAGTTGTTGGGAAAATTTGCAAATGTGAATTTCGACTTTATTTGCAAAATCTCTGTAGAATTTAGTAAAATGGGCATAACTTTTGCATACTAACTCGGATGAAAAAGTTTTTTATATGAAAAATCATCTACTCGAAAAGATTGAAGCTGCCAAGAAAGCCAAAGCTGAGAAGGAAGCAGCAGCAGCAGCAGCTAAACCAAAGAGTGTCGGAGAGCAGCTCCTTGAAGCTACCCAAAGGATTGAACAACGCCTGGCCAGCATTGTACAGTCTCAGGAGAGCCTAGAGAGGATTGTTGAAGACAAGATCCACGCTCTGGATGTGAAGCTGACTGAAGTGCAAGTAACTGTCAACAAGCTTGAGGCAGACATTGAGGAAGCAAAGAGGGAGAAGGAAGAGCTTATGCGTGAGATGCAGGATGACTTAGTCCAGGATGCTTATCAACAGACTGCTCCGGTTCCTCTGGGACCCGATCATTGCTATTCGAAAGAAGACACGGGACTACAGCTTCAAGCACCTCCACAGCTCCATCAGTTGCTCCAACTCCAGCTCCAGTGACCACTCCTCCAAAGCCTGAGACATCTGCGAAGTCTTCGCAGATCTGCCATATCAACTCAACCTCAACCTGACATAAGAGCCGCCAAGCAGAGTCCCGGTGGACGCTTAGCTCTATGCCTTTTCGAACTTTTTGGTAACTTGTTGCCAAAGGGGGAGAAATTGTATAGATCATAGGACTTCGAGAGAGAGAGTGCTGTTGTCTTTGCGCTTTTGCTTTTTCGTTCTTTTGCAGTCTCTTTGAGATACTTTTGATTTTCGAGACATTCAGTGTGTTTGATACTACGTTTGATCCTACTTTAATGAGTGCTTGGTCGTACTGCTTAAATGTGTGCTTAATGCCTATCCTATGCTATTCCTATCTTGTATGACCATTTACTCATGTCTTGGTGATTGGGTGCATGCTGTTCATTCTTATCATTTTGTGCGCTCCACCAAGATGTATGTGACATGGAAGAGTGACCCATGATCCTAATCGATTGTGCATTTGCATTCAAACACAAATCTTAAATAATGCACAAATTTAGGGGGAGCTCTTGCTTATCACATACTTCTCAAAGCGACGATATTATTCATTGATTATACCCTTTGTGAAGCTTTGATCTATATGTTGTCATCAATTACCAAAAGGGGAGATTGAAAGTGCAACTAATCCCGGGTGGTTTTGGTAATTAATAACAACATATATATCATTGAACTAATAGTTACTTGAGAATTAGTTCGAGAAAGTTCAAATGATATGGGTATGGCAAGGACTGAAGAGGTGGACCCCTCAAAATGCTAAGGCAAGCATTGGCAAAAGCTCAAGACTCCATTTTTGGTTTAGTGATCCAAGATCACATTGAGTTCATAGGAAAGCCAATACTATTAAAAGGGGATGAGGTTATGATAATGATCTGGTTGCTCAAAGTGCTTAGTGATACATCTCCTAAACTATCAGCAACTTTCACTGCCATATACACTCATAAGTAATCTCGGTCCCACCGATATTCCAAACTCAGTCACCGAGATGAACCACCTCAGCCACAAAGCCAAACCCTAGAAAACTCGGATTTTCCGATTCGAACTCGGTCTCACGAAACTTGAGTTGCCAAGCTTCAGAACATACATCATCAAATCGGTGTCACCGAGATGATGAAGTCGGTCCCACCGAGATTGGCAAGCTCCTGTCTTTGCACGAATCGGACTAACCGAGATTGTATTTTCGGTCCCACGAAAATCCCAACGTTCACATGATTTGAACTTTCGGTCTCACCGAGTTGTCAACTTCGGTCCCACCGAGATTGGTCAAATGTGTGTAACGATTGGATTTTGTGTGGAGGCTATAAATACCCTCCACCCCTCTTCATTCGTGGAGAGAGCCATCGAAAGAACTACCACTCCTACCTTACATTTACGAGAAGAGAACTACCTACCCTTGTGTTGAGATCAAGTTGCTCCACTCCCACCATATGAAGCTTGATCTCTAGCCTTCCCAAGTTGCTTTCCACTCAATCCTTTCTTCCACCATAGCCAAATCAGTGAGGAGAGTTGAGTGTTGGGGAGATTATCATTTGAAGCACAAGAGCAAGGAGTTCATCATCATCAACACCATCTATTACCTTTTGGAGGGTGGTGCCTCCTAGATTGGTTAGGTGTCGCTTGGGAGCCTCCGTCGAGATGTGGAGTTGAACCAAGAAGTTTGTAAGGGCAAGGAGATCGCCTACTTGTGAAGATCTACCCGAGTAAGGCTAGCCCTCCGTGGGCGTGAGCCATGATGGCATAGACAAGGTTGCTTCTTCGTGGACCCTTAGTGGGTGGAGCCCTCCGTGGACTCATGGCCGTTACCCTCCGTGGGTTGAAGTCTCCATCAACGTGGAAGCACGATAGCACCACCTATCGGAACCACGAGAAAAATCTCCGCGTCTCCAAAATTGCGTTTGCTCTTCTCCACCTCTCTTTACTACATGTGCAATTTACTTTCCGCTGCCTATACTCTAGAATTGCATGTGTAGGGTGATGCTTGACTTGATCATAATAGTGAATCTGCCAAAAACTTGTCTTTGTCAAAAGGCATAATTTTTATATTGTCAAGTAGTCTAATCACCCCCCCTCTAGACATACTTTCGATCCTATACAAGCTGTTCGGCATCTACTTCCGGCCGAGTTTTTGTCATGCGCCGGTAAGAAATTAGATGAAATGTAATAACTATTTTATTTTTAGTGTTGGCATTACTGCATTGTGTCATTTTGCTTAGTTTACACAGATCGTCCCATGCAATGTGAGGTTGAAATTCAACAAGTCGACAGGAAACTCTTGTGACATTTGAGGCTCTGGGGGCCGTACACTATGGAGGTCGAGAAAGGGCGCAATATGTCGCAGATTGGAGGAGATGGATGGGCCGTTTGCTTGCCGCTCGCATGCATCTTCTTGGTGGTGAGTTGATCAGCTTCAACTTCGAAAGCAGAAAGACCCAAGCTAGCTGTCATTTATCTCAACCTGGTGGAAGATGATGAAGATGACGAAGATGATGAAGATGATGAAGATAATGAGGACCCACTCGATGAAGATGATGAGGACCCACTTCATGAAGCCATCGTAGCTCAAAGAACAAGGCTGAGTGAGGAGGAGGTGTCCAACTTTGTGGGACATAATTCCGCCACGTCTTTGACTTTGTCGGGTGCCATTCGTGACCCGCTTGACAAATACCATGGTTTATCGACATGATATGGTATGTTATACTTACAAATGCAAATTAATAGTGTGAATTACTTAGTGTACAGTCCAATGATATGGTATATGTTGTGTGGAATCTAGTCGATGATATATATGTTTTAGTGTAGAGTTCGATCACATGCTTATTAATTGATATGTTTTTCTTATTCAGAAATTGGCAAAGAGCATATCATGAGTTATGGTATCGAGCACGATGAAGAAGGCTCAAAACTTGAGTTGCCAAGCTTCAGAACCTTCATCATCAAATCGGTGTCACCGAGATGATGAAGTCGGTCCCACCGAGATTGGCAAGCTCTGTCTTTGCACGAATCGGACTAACCGAGATTGTATTTTCGGTCCCACGAAAATCCCAACGTTCACATGATTTGAACTTTCGGTCTCACCGAGTTGTCAACCGGTCCCACCGAGATTGGTCAAATGTGTGTAACGATTGGATTTTGTGTGGAGGCTATAAATACCCTCCACCCCTCTTCATTCGTGAGAGAGCCATCGAAAGAACTACCACTCCTACCTTACATTTACGAGAAGAGAACTACCTACCCTTGTGTTGAGATCAAGTTGCTCCACTCCCACCATATGAAGCTTGATCTCTAGCCTTCCCAAGTTGCTTTCCACTCAATCCTTTCTTCCACCATAGCCAAATCAGTGAGGAGAGTTGAGTGTTGGGGAGATTATCATTTGAAGCACAAGAGCAAGGAGTTCATCATCATCAACACCATCTATTACCTTTTGGAGGTGGTGCCTCCTAGATTAGTTAGGTGTCGCTTGGGAGCCTCCGTCGAGATGTGGAGTTGAACCAAGAAGTTTGTAAGGGCAAGGAGATCGCCTACTGTGAAGATCTACCCGAGTAAGGCTAGCCCTCCGTGGGCGTGAGCCATGATGGCATAGACAAGGTTGCTTCTTCGTGGACCCTTAGTGGGTGGAGCCTCCGTGGACTCTCGCAGCCGTTACCCTCCGTGGGTTGAAGTCTCCATCAACGTGGAAATGCGATAGCACCACCTATCGGAACCACGAGAAAAATCTCGCGTCTCCAAAATTGCGTTTGCTCTTCTCCACCTCTCTTTACTACATGTGCAATTTACTTTCCGCTGCCTATACTCTAGAATTGCATGTGTAGGGTGATGCTTGACTTGATCATAATAGTGAATCTGCCAAAAACTTGTCTTTGTCAAAAGGCATAATTTTATATTGTCAAGTAGTCTAATCACCCCCTCTAGACATACTTTCGATCCTATACAAGCTGTTGGCATCTACTTCCGCCGAGAGTTTTTGTCATCTTGCCGTAAGAAATTAGATGAAATGTAATAACTATTTTATTTTTAGTGTTGGCATTACTGCATTGTGTCATTTTGCTTAGTTTACACAGATCGTCCCATGCAATGTGAGGTTGAAATTCAACAAGTGACAGAAACTCTGTGACATTTGAGGCTCTGGGGGCCGTACACTATGGAGGTCGAGAAAGGGCGCAATATGTCGCAGATTGGAGGAGATGGATGGGCCCGTGCTTGCCGCTCGCATGCATCTTCTTGGTGGTGAGTTGATCAGCTTCAACTTCCGAGCGAAAGACCCAAGCTAGCTGTCATTTATCTCAACCTGGTGGAAGATGATGAAGATGACGAAGATGATGAAGATGATGAAGATAATGAGGACCCACTCGATGAAGATGATGAGGACCCACTTCATGAAGCCATCGTAGCTCAAAGAACAAGGCTGAGTGAGGAGGAGGTGTCCAACTTTGTGGGACATAATTCCGCCACGTGCTGACTTTGTCGGGTGCCATTCGTGACCCGCTTGACAAATACCATGGTTTATCGACATGATATGGTATGTTATACTTACAAATGCAAATTAATAGTGTGAATTACTTAGTGTACAGTCCAATGATATGGTATATGTTGTGTGGAATCTAGTCGATGATATATATGTTTTAGTGTAGAGTTCGATCACATGCTTATTAATTGATATGTTTTTCTTATTCAGAAATTGGCAAAGAGCATATCTGTGAGTTATGGTATCGAGCCTGATGAAGAAGGCTCAGCTGGACTACGCTTGCAAGGGGCTCCGTCACAACCTGTACTTACCGCGTGGACACGGACGGTCGCACACACTTAAGCTCGGTTGGGTGGAAGAAATTCCTCGATGGCAAGAATTTTCGTGTTGGACAGGCCATCCTAATTACTATCAGGAACATCGTCGTTGAGTCATCGTCGTTGATGCTCGCGCATTCCCGTAGGATGCATCCTACTTGGTTCCTATAGCACTTGCGAGGTTCTTCCGGCTCTAACGGCTCAAACTTGCCAGGTGCCATCTTTGTGATCACAAGTCGTCCAATCCCTAGTTTATTACGTTTTCGTATCCTCTCGCTTCTTATGCTTCCTATTTTGGTAGCGGCATCGGGGCAGTACCTTCCCTTGATACCTTCCCCACGGTCTCGGTGCCTCCATCGGTGCCGGCGCCGTCGGTGTCGATGTCGGCGTCGATACCATCATCGAGGCCGACCTGCAAACCTTGCTTAGCAATCAAATAATCGAGGTACTCTTGTTCACCCTCATAATCCATCTAAATGCATCTTGGTCAAGGCCCGGTTTCTTCATTTTTCAACATGTTTCCTATGATTAAGTGGCCTCATTTATTTCTAAAAGTATGAATAAATGAGAAATGACATAAAAGAAATCTATGTGCCAAGACTCGATTTGTTAACTATGTAGCACAAATCATGCCTTTATTCACGGAAATTTCGGCATGACCTTTGCTAAAAATGGACATATCGGCGCTGAAATTCACCAAACGAAATGAATCAACATTCCGCGTAACGTGGGCCACTCGGATCATTTTCCAAACATGACATGTCCAAAACATGACATATGCACATATCACATGTCCAGTTTAAATTTGCATATAAATTCAGCTAATTTTGAAACCTATCTAAATTCATAACTAAATAGATAACCTAATTAATTAACATGAAGAACCACAGCAGAGGGGGGGGTTTCAGAGAGTGCAGGGCGAGGCAGGCCCGACGACGGCCGGCAGAAGGAGAGGAGGAGGCGAGGCCGACGGAGGTCGGGAACAGCCTTGGCCCGAGTCGGGGCGAGTGGCTGGGTCGGGGCGGCGGCGTGGTCGAGGCTAAGCGCCTTGGCCTGGTCGGGTCGAGGGCCGGACGAGGCCAGGAGGCTAAGCGCCAGCTCCAGTGAGTCGGGGCAGCGCCGGGGTTTGCAAAATCTCTGTAGAATTTAGTAAAATGGGCATAACTTTTGCATACTAACTCGGATGAAAAAGTTTTTTATATGAAAAATCATCTACTCGAAAAGATTGAAGCTGCCAAGAAAGCCAAAGCTGAGAAGGAAGCAGCAGCAGCAGCAGCTAAACCAAAGAGTGTCGGAGAGCAGCTCCTTGAAGCTACCCAAAGGATTGAACAACGCCTGCCAGCATTATGCAGTCTCGGGAGAGCCTAGAGAGGATTGTTGAAGACAAGATCCACGCTCTGGATGTGAAGTCGATGAAGTGCAAGTGCTTGTCAACAAGCTTGAGGCGACATTGAGGAAGCAAAGAGGAGAAGGAAGAGCTTATCGTGAGATGCAGGATGACTTAGTCCAGATGCTTATCAGCAGATGCTCCGGTTCCTACAGACCCGATCAGCTGCTATTCGATGTGAGACACGGGACTACAGCTTCAAAGACCTCCCACAGCTCCATCGGTTGCTCCAACTCCAGCTCCAAAGGGTGACCACTCCAAGCCTGAGACATCTGCGAAGTCTTCGCAGATGCTGCCATATCAACTCCAACCTCAACCCAGACAGAGCCGCCACAGAGTCCCCGGTGGACGCTTAGCTCTATGCCTTTTGAACTTTTGGTAACTTGTTGCCAAAGGGGAGAAATTGTATAGATCATAGGACTCGAGAGAGAGAGTGCTGTTGTCTTTGCGCTTTTGCTTTTTCGTTCTTTTGCAAAATCTCTGTAGAATTTAGTAAAATGGGCATAACTTTTGCATACTAACTCGGATGAAAAAGTTTTTTATATGAAAAATCATCTACTCGAAAAGATTGAAGCTGCCAAGAAAGCCAAAGCTGAGAAGGAAGCAGCAGCAGCAGCAGCTAAACCAAAGAGTGTCGGAGAGCAGCTCCTTGAAGCTACCCAAAGGATTGAACAACGCCTGGCCAGCATTGTACAGTCTCAGGAGAGCCTAGAGAGGATTGTTGAAGACAAGATCCACGCCTGGATGTGAAGTCGATGAAGTGCAAGTAATCACAACAAGCTTGAGGCGACATTGAGGAAGCAAAGAGGAGAAGGAAGAGCTTATCGTGAGATGCAGGATGACTTAGTCAGGATGCTTATCAGCAGATCGCTCCGGTTCCTACAGGACCCGATCACTGCTATTCGATGTGAGACACGGGACTACAGCTTCAAGCACCTCCACAGCTCCATCGGTTGCTCCAACTCCAGCTCCAGTGACCACTCCTCCAGCAAAGAGACATCTGCAGAAGTCTTCGCAGATCTGCCATATCAACTCCAACCTCAACCTGCAGACAGAGCCGCCAGCAGAGTCCCAAAGTGACGCTTAGCTCTATGCCTTTTGAACTTTTGGTAACTTGTTGCCAAAGGGGAGAAATTGTATAGATCATAGGACTTGAGAGAGAGAGTGCTGTTGTCTTTGCGCTTTTGCTTTTTCGTTCTTTTGCAAAATCTCTCAGTAGAATTTAGTAAAATGGGCATAACTTTTGCATACTAACTCGGATGAAAAAGTTTTTTATATGAAAAATCATCTACTCGAAAAGATTGAAGCTGCCAAGAAAGCCAAAGCTGAGAAGGAAGCAGCAGCAGCAGCAGCTAAACCAAAGAGTGTCGGAGAGCAGCTCCTTGAAGCTACCCAAAGGATTGAACAACGCCTGCCAGCATTATGCAGTCTCGGGAGAGCCTAGAGAGGATTGTTGAAGACAAGATCCACGCTCTGGATGTGAAGTCGATGAAGTGCAAGTAATCATCAACAAGCTTGAGGCGACATTGAGGAAGCAAAGAGGAGAAGGAAGAGCTTATGCGTGAGATGCAGGATGACTTAGTCCAGATGCTTATCAGCAGATCGCTCCGGTTCCTACAGACCCGATCACTGCTATTCGATGAATGACACGGGACTACAGCTTCAAAGACCTCCCACAGCTCCATCGGTTGCTCCAACTCCAGCTCCAAGTGACCACTCCTCCAAAGAGACATCTGCAGAAGTCTTCGCAGATCTTGCCATATCAACTCCAACCTCAACCTGCAGAGAGAGCCAGCAGAGTCCCGGTGGACGCTTAGCTCTATGCCTTTTGAACTTTTGGTAACTTGTTGCCAAAGGGGAGAAATTGTATAGATCATAGGACTTCGAGAGAGAGAGTGCTGTTGTCTTTGCGCTTTTGCTTTTTCGTTCTTTTGCAAAATCTCAGAGAATTTAGTAAAATGGGCATAACTTTTGCATACTAACTCGGATGAAAAAGTTTTTATATGAAAAATCATCTACTCGAAAAGATTGAAGCTGCCAAGAAAGCCAAAGCTGAGAAGGAAGCAGCAGCAGCAGCAGCTAAACCAAAGAGTGTCGGAGAGCAGCTCCTTGAAGCTACCCAAAGGATTGAACAACGCTGCCAGCATTATGCAGTCTCGGGAGAGCCTAGAGAGGATTGTTGAAGACAAGATCCACGCTCTGGATGTGAAGTCGATCAAGTGCAAGTAATTGTCAACAAGCTTGAGGCAGACATTGAGGAAGCAAAGAGGAGAAGGAAGAGCTTATCGTGAGATGCAGGATGACTTAGTCCAGATGCTTATCAGCAGATGCTCCGGTTCCTACAGACCCGATCAGCTGCTATTCGATGCAGACACGGGACTACAGCTTCAAGACCTCCCACAGCTCCATCGGTTGCTCCAACTCCAGCTCCAAAGTGACCACTCCTCAAAGCCTGAGACATCTGCGAAGTCTTGCAGATCTGCCATATCAACTCCAACCTCAACCTGACAGAGCCGCCAACAGAGTCCCCGGTGACGCTTAGCTCTATGCCTTTTGAACTTTTGGTAACTTGTTGCCAAAGGGGAGAAATTGTATAGATCATAGGACTTCGAGAGAGAGTGCTGTTGTCTTTGCGCTTTTGCTTTTTCGTTCTTTTGCAAAATCTCTGTAGAATTTAGTAAAATGGGCATAACTTTTGCATACTAACTCGGATGAAAAAGTTTTTTATATGAAAAATCATCTACTCGAAAAGATTGAAGCTGCCAAGAAAGCCAAAGCTGAGAAGGAAGCAGCAGCAGCAGCTAAACCAAAGAGTGTCGGAGAGCAGCTCCTTGAAGCTACCCAAAGGATTGAACAACGCCTGGCCAGCATTGTACAGTCTCAGGAGAGCCTAGAGAGGATTGTTGAAGACAAGATCCACGCCTGGATGTGAAGTCGATGAAGTGCAAGTGGCATCAACAAGCTTGAGGCGACATTGAGGAAGCAAAGAGGAGAAGGAAGAGCTTATCGTGAGATGCAGGATGACTTAGTCCAGATGCTTATCAGCAGATCGCTCCGGTTCCCTGAGGACCCGATCACTGCTATTCGAAGAATGAGACACGGGACTACAGCTTCAAGACCTCCCACAGCTCCATCGGTTGCTCCAACTCCAGCTCCAAAGTGACCACTCCTCCAGCCTGAGACATCTGCAGAAGTCTTGCAGATCTGCCATATCAACTCCAACCTCAACCCAGACAGAGCCGCCAAGCAGAGTCCCGGTGACGCTTAGCTCTATGCCTTTTCGAACTTTTTGGTAACTTGTTGCCAAAGGGGGAGAAATTGTATAGATCATAGGACTTCGAGAGAGAGAGTGCTGTTGTCTTTGCGCTTTTGCTTTTTCGTTCTTTTGCAAAATCTCTGTAGAATTTAGTAAAATGGGCATAACTTTTGCATACTAACTCGGATGAAAAAGTTTTTTATATGAAAAATCATCTACTCGAAAAGATTGAAGCTGCCAAGAAAGCCAAAGCTGAGAAGGAAGCAGCAGCAGCAGCAGCTAAACCAAAGAGTGTCGGAGAGCAGCTCCTTGAAGCTACCCAAAGGATTGAACAACGCCTGGCCAGCATTGTACAGTCTCAGGAGAGCCTAGAGAGGATTGTTGAAGACAAGATCCACGCTCTGGATGTGAAGTCGATCAAGTGCAAGTAATCATCAACAAGCTTGAGGCGGACATTGAGGAAGCAAAGAGGAGAAGGAAGAGCTTATCGTGAGATGCAGGATGACTTAGTCCAGATGCTTATCAGCAGATCGCTCCGGTTCCTACAGACCCGATCACTGCTATTCGAAGAATGAGACACGGGACTACAGCTTCAAAGACCTCCCACAGCTCCATCGGTTGCTCCAACTCCAGCTCCAAAGTGACCACTCCTCCAGCCAGACATCTGCGAAGTCTTCGAGATCTTGCCATATCAACTCCAACCTCAACCTGCACAGAGCCGCCAGCAGAGTCCCGGTGGACGCTTAGCTCTATGCCTTTTCGAACTTTTTGGTAACTTGTTGCCAAAGGGGGAGAAATTGTATAGATCATAGGACTTCGAGAGAGAGAGTGCTGTTGTCTTTGCGCTTTTGCTTTTTCGTTCTTTTGCAAAATCTCTCAGAGAATTTAGTAAAATGGGCATAACTTTTGCATACTAACTCGGATGAAAAAGTTTTTTATATGAAAAATCATCTACTCGAAAAGATTGAAGCTGCCAAGAAAGCCAAAGCTGACAAGGAAGCAGCAACAGCAGCAGCAGCTAAACCAAAGAGTGTCGGAGAGCAGCTCCTTGAAGCTACCCAAAGGATTGAACAACGCTTGGCCAGCATTGTACAGTCTCAGGAAAGCCTAGAGAGGATTGTTGAAGACAAGATCCACGCCTGGATGTGAAGTCGATGAAGTGCAAAGTAATCAACAAGCTTGAGGCGACATTGAGGAAGCAAAGAGGGAGAAGGAAGAGCTTATCGTGAGATGCAGGATGACTTAGTCCAGATGCTTATCAGCAGATCGCTCCGGTTCCTACAGGACCCGATCAGCTGCTATTCGATGAATGAGACACGGGACTACAGCCAAGACCTCCCACAGCTCCATCGGTTGCTCCAACTCCAGCTCCGGTGACCACTCCTCCAGCCTGAGACATCTGCAGAAGTCTTCGCAGATCTTGCCATATCAACTCAACCTCAACCCAGACAGAGCCGCCCGCAGAGTCCCGGTGGACGCTTAGCTCTATGCCTTTTGAACTTTTGGTAACTTGTTGCCAAAGGGGAGAAATTGTATAGATCATAGGACTTCGAGAGAGAGAGTGCTGTTGTCTTTGCGCTTTTGCTTTTTCGTTCTTTTGCAAAATCTCAGTAGAATTTAGTAAAATGGGCATAACTTTTGCATACTAACTCGGATGAAAAAGTTTTTTATATGAAAAATCATCTACTCGAAAAGATTGAAGCTGCCAAGAAAGCCAAAGCTGAGAAGGAAGCAGCAGCAGCAGCAGCTAAACCAAAGAGTGTCGGAGAGCAGCTCCTTGAAGCTACCCAAAGGATTGAACAACGCCTGCCAAGCATTATGCAGTCTCGGGAGAGCCTAGAGAGGATTGTTGAAGACAAGATCCACGCTCTGGATGTGAAGTCGATGAAGTGCAAGTAATCAACAAGCTTGAGGCAGACATTGAGGAAGCAAAGAGGAGAAGGAAGAGCTTATCGTGAGATGCAGGATGACTTAGTCCAGATGCTTATCAGCAGATCGCTCCGGTTCCTACAGACCCGATCACTGCTATTCGAAGTGAGACACGGGACTACAGCTTCAAAGACCTCCCACAGCTCCATCGGTTGCTCCAACTCCAGCTCCAAAGTGACCACTCCTCCAGCCTGAGACATCTGCGAAGTCTTCGCAGATCTGCCATATCAACTCCAACCTCAACCAGACAGAGCCGCCAGCAGAGTCCCGGTGGACGCTTAGCTCTATGCCTTTTGAACTTTTGGTAACTTGTTGCCAAAGGGGAGAAATTGTATAGATCATAGGACTCGAGAGAGAGAGTGCTGTTGTCTTTGCGCTTTTGCTTTTTCGTTCTTTTGCAAAATCTCTGTAGAATTTAGTAAAATGGGCATAACTTTTGCATACTAACTCGGATGAAAAAGTTTTTTATATGAAAAATCATCTACTCGAAAAGATTGAAGCTGCCAAGAAAGCCAAAGCTGAGAAGGAAGCAGCAGCAGCAGCAGCTAAACCAAAGAGTGTCGGAGAGCAGCTCCTTGAAGCTACCCAAAGGATTGAACAACGCCTGGCCAGCATTGTACAGTCTCAGGAGAGCCTAGAGAGGATTGTTGAAGACAAGATCCACGCTCTGGATGTGAAGTCGATGAAGTGCAAGTAATGTCAACAAGCTTGAGGCGACATTGAGGAAGCAAAGAGGAGAAGGAAGAGCTTATGCGTGAGATGCAGGATGACTTAGTCCAGATGCTTATCAGCAGATCGCTCCGGTTCCTACAGACCCGATCAGCTGCTATTCGAAGAATGAGACACGGGACTACAGCTTCAAAGACCTCCCACAGCTCCATCGGTTGCTCCAACTCCAGCTCCAAAGTGACCACTCCTCCAGCCTGAGACATCTGCGAAGTCTTCGCAGATCTGCCATATCAACTCCAACCTCAACCAGACAGAGCCGCCCAGAGTCCCGGTGGACGCTTAGCTCTATGCCTTTTGAACTTTTGGTAACTTGTTGCCAAAGGGGAGAAATTGTATAGATCATAGGACTTCGAGAGAGAGAGTGCTGTTGTCTTTGCGCTTTTGCTTTTTCGTTCTTTTGCAAAATCTCAGAGAATTTAGTAAAATGGGCATAACTTTTGCATACTAACTCGGATGAAAAAGTTTTTTATATGAAAAATCATCTACTCGAAAAGATTGAAGCTGCCAAGAAAGCCAAAGCTGAGAAGGAAGCAGCAGCAGCAGCAGCTAAACCAAAGAGTGTCGGAGAGCAGCTCCTTGAAGCTACCCAAAGGATTGAACAACGCCTGCCAGCATTATGCAGTCTCGGGAGAGCCTAGAGAGGATTGTTGAAGACAAGATCCACGCTCTGGATGTGAAGTCGATGAAGTGCAAGTAATTGTCAACAAGCTTGAGGCGACATTGAGGAAGCAAAGAGGAGAAGGAAGAGCTTATGCGTGAGATGCAGGATGACTTAGTCCAGATGCTTATCAGCAGATGCTCCGGTTCCTACAGACCCGATCACTGCTATTCGATGCCAGACACGGGACTACAGCCAAAGACCTCCCACAGCTCCATCGGTTGCTCCAACTCCAGCTCCAGTGACCACTCTCCCAGCCAGACATCTGCAGAAGTCTTCGCAGATGCTGCCATATCAACTCCAACCTCAACCTGCACAGAGCCGCCGCAGAGTCCCGGTGGACGCTTAGCTCTATGCCTTTTGAACTTTTGGTAACTTGTTGCCAAAGGGGAGAAATTGTATAGATCATAGGACTTCGAGAGAGAGAGTGCTGTTGTCTTTGCGCTTTTGCTTTTTCGTTCTTTTGCAAAATCTCAGAGAATTTAGTAAAATGGGCATAACTTTTGCATACTAACTCGGATGAAAAAGTTTTTATATGAAAAATCATCTACTCGAAAAGATTGAAGCTGCCAAGAAAGCCAAAGCTGAGAAGAAGGAAGCAGCAGCAGCAGCAGCTAAACCAAAGAGTGTCGGAGAGCAGCTCCTTGAAGCTACCCAAAGGATTGAACAACGCCTGCCAGCATTATGCAGTCTCGGGAGAGCCTAGAGAGGATTGTTGAAGACAAGATCCACGCTCTGGATGTGAAGTCGATGAAGTGCAAGTAATGTCAACAAGCTTGAGGCGACATTGAGGAAGCAAAGAGGAGAAGGAAGAGCTTATCGTGAGATGCAGGATGACTTAGTCCAGATGCTTATCAGCAGATCGCTCCGGTTCCTACAGACCCGATCAGCTGCTATTCGATGAATGACACGGGACTACAGCCAAAGACCTCCCACAGCTCCATCGGTTGCTCCAACTCCAGCTCCAGTGACCACTCCTCCAGCCTGAGACATCTGCAGAAGTCTTGCAGATGCTGCCATATCAACTCCAACCTCAACCAGACAGAGCCGCCAGCAGAGTCCCCGGTGGACGCTTAGCTCTATGCCTTTTCGAACTTTTTGGTAACTTGTTGCCAAAGGGGGAGAAATTGTATAGATCATAGGACTTCGAGAGAGAGAGTGCTGTTGTCTTTGCGCTTTTGCTTTTTCGTTCTTTTGCAAAATCTCTGTAGAATTTAGTAAAATGGGCATAACTTTTGCATACTAACTCGGATGAAAAAGTTTTTTATATGAAAAATCATCTACTCGAAAAGATTGAAGCTGCCAAGAAAGCCAAAGCTGAGAAGGAAGCAGCAGCAGCAGCAGCTAAACCAAAGAGTGTCGGAGAGCAGCTCCTTGAAGCTACCCAAAGGATTGAACAACGCCTGGCCAGCATTGTACAGTCTCAGGAGAGCCTAGAGAGGATTGTTGAAGACAAGATCCACGCTCTGGATGTGAAGTCGATGAAGTGCAAGTAATCAACAAGCTTGAGGCGACATTGAGGAAGCAAAGAGGAGAAGGAAGAGCTTATCGTGAGATGCAGGATGACTTAGTCCAGATGCTTATCAGCAGATCGCTCCGGTTCCTACAGACCCGATCAGCTGCTATTCGATGTGAGACACGGGACTACAGCTTCAAGACCTCCCACAGCTCCATCGGTTGCTCCAACTCCAGCTCCAAAGTGACCACTCCTCCAGCCTGAGACATCTGCAGAAGTCTTCGCAGATGCTGCCATATCAACTCAACCTCAACCTGCACAGAGCCGCCGCAGAGTCCCGGTGGCGCTTAGCTCTATGCCTTTTCGAACTTTTTGGTAACTTGTTGCCAAAGGGGGAGAAATTGTATAGATCATAGGACTTCGAGAGAGAGAGTGCTGTTGTCTTTGCGCTTTTGCTTTTTCGTTCTTTTGCAAAATCTCTGTAGAATTTAGTAAAATGGGCATAACTTTTGCATACTAACTCGGATGAAAAAGTTTTTTATATGAAAAATCATCTACTCGAAAAGATTGAAGCTGCCAAGAAAGCCAAAGCTGAGAAGGAAGCAGCAGCAGCAGCAGCTAAACCAAAGAGTGTCGGAGAGCAGCTCCTTGAAGCTACCCAAAGGATTGAACAACGCCTGGCCAGCATTGTACAGTCTCAGGAGAGCCTAGAGAGGATTGTTGAAGACAAGATCCACGCTCTGGATGTGAAGTCGATCAAGTGCAAGTAATCTGTCAACAAGCTTGAGGAGACATTGAGGAAGCAAAGAGGAGAAGGAAGAGCTTATCGTGAGATGCAGGATGACTTAGTCCAGATGCTTATCAGCAGATCGCTCCGGTTCCTACAGACCCGATCACTGCTATTCGATGAATGACACGGGACTACAGCTTCAAAGACCTCCCACAGCTCCATCGGTTGCTCCAACTCCAGCTCCAAGTGACCACTCCTCCAAAGACATCATGCGAAGTCTTGCAGATCTTGCCATATCAACTCCAACCTCAACCCCTGCACAGAGCCGCCCAGAGTCCCAAAGTGACGCTTAGCTCTATGCCTTTTGAACTTTTGGTAACTTGTTGCCAAAGGGGAGAAATTGTATAGATCATAGGACTTCGAGAGAGAGAGTGCTGTTGTCTTTGCGCTTTTGCTTTTTCGTTCTTTTGCAAAATCTCTGAGAATTTAGTAAAATGGGCATAACTTTTGCATACTAACTCGGATGAAAAAGTTTTTTATATGAAAAATCATCTACTCGAAAAGATTGAAGCTGCCAAGAAAGCCAAAGCTGAGAAGGAAGCAGCAGCAGCAGCAGCTAAACCAAAGAGTGTCGGAGAGCAGCTCCTTGAAGCTACCCAAAGGATTGAACAACGCCTGCCAGCATTATGCAGTCTCGGGAGAGCCTAGAGAGGATTGTTGAAGACAAGATCCACGCTCTGGATGTGAAGTCGATGAAGTGCAAGTAATCAACAAGCTTGAGGCAGACATTGAGGAAGCAAAGAGGAGAAGGAAGAGCTTATCGTGAGATGCAGGATGACTTAGTCCAGATGCTTATCAGCAGATCGCTCCGGTTCCTCTACAGACCCGATCACTGCTATTCGATGAATGAGACACGGGACTACAGCTTGGCACCTCCCACAGCTCCATCGGTTGCTCCAACTCCAGCTCAAAGTGACCACTCCTCCAGCCTGAGACATCTGCGAAGTCTTGCAGATCTTGCCATATCAACTCCAACCTCAACCTGCACAGAGCCGCCAACAGAGTCCCCAAAGGACGCTTAGCTCTATGCCTTTTCGAACTTTTTGGTAACTTGTTGCCAAAGGGGGAGAAATTGTATAGATCATAGGACTTCGAGAGAGAGAGTGCTGTTGTCTTTGCGCTTTTGCTTTTTCGTTCTTTTGCAAAATCTCAGAGAATTTAGTAAAATGGGCATAACTTTTGCATACTAACTCGGATGAAAAAGTTTTTTATATGAAAAATCATCTACTCGAAAAGATTGAAGCTGCCAAGAAAGCCAAAGCTGAGAAGGAAGCAGCAGCAGCAGCAGCTAAACCAAAGAGTGTCGGAGAGCAGCTCCTTGAAGCTACCCAAAGGATTGAACAACGCCTGGCCAGCATTATGCAGCCTCGGGAGAGCCTAGAGAGGATTGTTGAAGACAAGATCCACGCCTGGATGTGAAGTCGATGAAGTGCAAGTAATCATCAACAAGCTTGAGGCGACATTGAGGAAGCAAAGAGGAGAAGGAAGAGCTTATCGTGAGATGCAGGATGACTTAGTCCAGATGCTTATCAGCAGATCGCTCCGGTTCCTACAGACCCGATCACTGCTATTCGATGTGAGACACGGGACTACAGCTTCAAACACTCCCACAGCTCCATCGGTTGCTCCAACTCCAGCTCCAAGTGACCACTCCTCCAGCCTGAGACATCTGCAGAAGTCTTCGCAGATCTGCCATATCAACTCCAACCTCAACCTGCACAGAGCCGCCAGCAGAGTCCCGGTGGCGCTTAGCTCTATGCCTTTTCGAACTTTTTGGTAACTTGTTGCCAAAGGGGGAGAAATTGTATAGATCATAGGACTTCGAGAGAGAGAGTGCTGTTGTCTTTGCGCTTTTGCTTTTTCGTTCTTTTGCAAAATCTCTGTAGAATTTAGTAAAATGGGCATAACTTTTGCATACTAACTCGGATGAAAAAGTTTTTTATATGAAAAATCATCTACTCGAAAAGATTGAAGCTGCCAAGAAAGCCAAAGCTGAGAAGGAAGCAGCAGCAGCAGCAGCTAAACCAAAGAGTGTCGGAGAGCAGCTCCTTGAAGCTACCCAAAGGATTGAACAACGCCTGGCCAGCATTGTACAGTCTCAGGAGAGCCTAGAGAGGATTGTTGAAGACAAGATCCACGCTCTGGATGTGAAGTCGATGAAGTGCAAGTAATCTGTCAACAAGCTTGAGGCGACATTGAGGAAGCAAAGAGGAGAAGGAAGAGCTTATCGTGAGATGCAGGATGACTTAGTCCAGATGCTTATCAGCAGATCGCTCCGGTTCCTCTACAGACCCGATCAGCTGCTATTCGATGAATGACACGGGACTACAGCTTCAGCACCTCCCACAGCTCCATCAGTTGCTCCAACTCCAGCTCCAGTGACCACTCCTCCAGCACAGACATCTGCAGAAGTCTTCGCAGATGCTGCCATATCAACTCCAACCTCAACCCAGACAGGAGCCGCCAGCAGAGTCCCCAGTGACGCTTAGCTCTATGCCTTTTCGAACTTTTTGGTAACTTGTTGCCAAAGGGGGAGAAATTGTATAGATCATAGGACTTCGAGAGAGAGAGTGCTGTTGTCTTTGCGCTTTTGCTTTTTCGTTCTTTTGCAAAATCTCTGTAGAATTTAGTAAAATGGGCATAACTTTTGCATACTAACTCGGATGAAAAAGTTTTTTATATGAAAAATCATCTACTCGAAAAGATTGAAGCTGCCAAGAAAGCCAAAGCTGAGAAGGAAGCAGCAGCAGCAGCAGCTAAACCAAAGAGTGTCGGAGAGCAGCTCCTTGAAGCTACCCAAAGGATTGAACAACGCCTGGCCAGCATTGTACAGTCTCAGGAGAGCCTAGAGAGGATTGTTGAAGACAAGATCCACGCTCTGGATGTGAAGTCGATGAAGTGCAAGTATGCTGTCAACAAGCTTGAGGCGACATTGAGGAAGCAAAGAGGAGAAGGAAGAGCTTATCGTGAGATGCAGGATGACTTAGTCCAGATGCTTATCAGCAGATCTGCTCCGGTTCCTACAGACCCGATCAGCTGCTATTCGATGAATGACACGGGACTACAGCTTCAAAGCACCTCCCACAGCTCCATCGGTTGCTCCAACTCCAGCTCCAAAGTGACCACTCCTCCAAAGCCTGAGACATCTGCAGAAGTCTTCGCAGATCTGCCATATCAACTCCAACCTCAACCTGACAGAGCCGCCAGCAGAGTCCCGGTGGACGCTTAGCTCTATGCCTTTTGAACTTTTGGTAACTTGTTGCCAAAGGGGAGAAATTGTATAGATCATAGGACTTCGAGAGAGAGAGTGCTGTTGTCTTTGCGCTTTTGCTTTTTCGTTCTTTTGCAAAATCTCAGTAGAATTTAGTAAAATGGGCATAACTTTTGCATACTAACTCGGATGAAAAAGTTTTTTATATGAAAAATCATCTACTCGAAAAGATTGAAGCTGCCAAGAAAGCCAAAGCTGAGAAGGAAGCAGCAGCAGCAGCAGCTAAACCAAAGAGTGTCGGAGAGCAGCTCCTTGAAGCTACCCAAAGGATTGAACAACGCCTGCCAGCATTATGCAGTCTCGGGAGAGCCTAGAGAGGATTGTTGAAGACAAGATCCACGCTCTGGATGTGAAGTCGATGAAGTGCAAGTAATCTTGTCAACAAGCTTGAGGCGACATTGAGGAAGCAAAGAGGAGAAGGAAGAGCTTATCGTGAGATGCAGGATGACTTAGTCCAGATGCTTATCAGCAGATCGCTCCGGTTCCTACAGACCCGATCAGCTGCTATTCGATGAATGACACGGGACTACAGCTTCAAAGACCTCCCACAGCTCCATCGGTTGCTCCAACTCCAGCTCCAGTGACCACTCCTCCAAATTGAGTCCGCTGATAAATTATCATGATAACTTCGTGAGAAGAGGAGTCGTGAACTTAGGTTTTTCTTCTCCGTTCTTTACTGATGGATCAGTTGTATTTACACTATACGCGTTGTTTCCCTCAAGAGGAGCTATGTGCATAGTACTTATTAAAGAATAGATAATGGGATTGTCTGGTTTTTTTGCAACATGTTTAATACTTGCATATTATGAAAGTTTTAATTTGAAGGGTGCCAAAACGAGAGGTCCGTGTGAAGTCTTGATAGTGAAGTGGCTTCGTCGCTAAATGAGTCTCTGATCTGTCAATGCTTACACGACTGACAGAAGCTTAGTGATGATACTTATGGATCTGTCCGGTTTCGGACGTGCATTGATGTACAAGAGACATCTTCCCGGCATCTAGCATCGTATGCATTCTCAGGCTGAGTCTGGTTATGCTTATTGTAATTGTTGAGAGTAATGACTTATGCTGTTGTCTTCTCGCTTAACTCTGATATTCTATTGCTACTGAGAAGTTAAACTTACTGAGAACTAAGCAAAGAAAGGAAGAGCAAAGAGAGCTCTGAGCTCTGACCTCATGCATTCGAGACATGTGAGACGCTCTGGTGTTGGCTAGTGCATCAGCTGAGACATTGAAGCGAGAACTACTAGCGGAGCTAGTCGTGCTAGATCTTGACTATGCAGTGAGACAGACTTGAAGTCTGTTGTCTCGCTGTCTCTCCTGAGATGATGTTGCATACAACATAGGCCGGCTCAGCCTGAGGAACGGCAGAAAAGATTAGGACTCGGAAGTGCTGCGCTTGCATCTCGAGAATGTAAGAAAGATCTCGGATGAATTATGAATCTATCAAAAGTTGAAGCTAGAGCAAGAGAGAGCACTAAGTGAGCGTCTGAGCTCGGTTCTGGCGCATGCATTCGAGAGCCGAGTGCATCACGCCTAGTGTAATCATCTACACTGATGAGAGGAAAACTACTAGGCGAGCGTAGATCATGCGCTCTCGACTTGTATAAGGTAAGAGACTGATCGTTGTCTCCTATCTGCACTCTGATTGATGCATACTCAACTACGAAGTTTCATCTTGAATTGAAGTGCCAAGAATGAGACAAGGACTAGGGGTCTTTCTTGACCGAGATTTAGTGGCTATTTACACTCGGATGTTATAATTCAAAAGTTGAGCGCAAGAGCAAGAGAGAGCACACAGTGAGTCCGAGCTCATACCTGGCGCATTTCATTGAGCCAGAAGGGTAAGCGTCACTATTGCAATCATGTCAGCGACATTGAAGCGGGAGAACTACAGCGAGCGCGCATCAGCTTCGCTATATTGTGAAAACTACTCAAGATCGTTGTCTCGCTCTTCGAATCGAGTTGATCATAACTCTAGCCCGGGGCAGGAGTCCCAGTGGCCTTAGCTCTATGCCTTTTGAACTTTTGGTAACTTGTTGCCAAAGGGGAAAATGTATAGATCATAGGACTTCGAGAGAGAGTCTGTTGTCTTTCGCTTTGCTTTTTAGTTCTTTTGCAAAATCTCTGTAGAATTTAGTAAAATGGGCATAACTTTTGCATACTAACTTTCGGATGAAAAAGTTTTTATATGAAAAATCATCTACTCGAAAAGATTGAAGCTGCCAAGAAAGCCAAAGGAAGGAAGCAGCAGCAGCTAAACCAAAAGTGTGGAGGCAGCTCCTTGAAGCTACCCAAAGTTGAACAAGCGCTCCGACATTATGCAGTCTCGGAGAGCCTAGAGGATTGTTGAAGACAAGATCCACGCTCTGGATGTGAAGTGGCTGAAGTGCAAATCTGTCAACAAGCTTGAGGCAGACATTGAGGAAGCAAAGAGGAGAAGGAAGAGCTTATCGTGAGATCGAGGATGACTTAGTCAGGGATGCTTATCAGCAGTTGCTCGTTCCTCTGAGGACCCGATCAGCTGCTATTCGATGCCAGACACAGGACTCTAGCAGCCTCCCAGCTCCATCGGTTGCTCCAACTCCAGCTCAGGTGACCACTCCTCCAGCCTGAGACATCTGCGAAGTCTTGGATCTGCCATATCAACTCAACCTCAGCAGGCGGAGCGCCGGTGAGTCCCGGTGGCGCTTAGCTCTATGCCTTTGAACTTTTGGTAACTTGTTGCCAAGGGAAAAGTGTATAGATCATAGGACTTGAGAGAGAGTGCTGTTGTCTTTGCGCTTTTGCTTTTAGTTCTTTGCAAAACTCTGTAGAATTTAGTAAAATGGGCATAACTTTTGCATACTACTTTCGGATGAAAAAGTTTTATATGAAAAATCATCTACTCGAAAAGATTGAAGCTGCCAGAAAGCCAAAGCTGAGAAGAGCAGCGCACAGCTAAACCAAAAAGTGTGGGAGGCAGCTCCTTGAAGCTACCCAAAGTTGAACAACGCTTGCGCATTATGAGTCTCGGAGAGCCTAGAAGGATTGTTGAAGACAAGATCACGCTCTGGATGTGAATGGCTGAAGTGCAAATGCTGTCAACAAGCTTGAGGCAGACATTGAGAAGCAAAGAGGAGAAGGAAGAGCTTATCGTGAGATCGAGGATGACTTAGTCCGGGATGCTTATCAGCAGTCTCCGGTTCTCGAGACCCGATCAGCTGCTATTCGATGTGAGACACGGACTACTGCTGACCTCCACAGCTCCATCGGTTGCTCCAACTCCAGCTCGGTGACCACTCCTCCAGCCTGGACATCTGCGAAGTCTTGGAGATCTGCCATATCAACTCAACCTCAGCAGACGGAGCAGCCTGGAGTCCCGGTGGCAGCTCTATGCCTTTGAACTTTTGGTAACTTGTTGCCAAAGGGGAAAGTGTATAGATCATAGGACCGAGAGAGAGTGCTGTTGTCTTTGCTTTTGCTTTTAGTTCTTTTGCAAAATCTCTGTAGAATTTAGTAAAATGGGCATAACTTTTGCATACTCTCGGATGAAAAAGTTTTATATGAAAAATCATCTACTCGAAAAGATTGAAGCTGCCAAAAGCCAAAGCTGAGAAGGAGCAGCTGACAGCTAAACCAAAAGTGTGGAGCAGCTCCTTGAAGCTACCAAAGGATTGAACAACGCTGGCCACATTATGCAGTCTCGGAGAGCCTAGAGAGGTTGTTGAAGACAAGATCACTCTGGATGTGAAGTGTGAAGTGCAAATGCTTCAACAAGCTTGAGGCGAGACATTGAGGAAGCAAAGAGGGAGAAGGAAGAGCTTTCGTGAGACTGAGGATGACTTAGTCAGGATGCTTATCAGAGTGCTCCGGTTCCTCTGGACCCGATCAGCTGCTATTCGATGTGAGACACGGGACTCAGCTGGCACCTCCCACAGCTCCATCGGTTGCTCCAACTCCAGCTCGTGACCACTCCTCCGCCTGAGACATCTGCGAAGTCTTGAGATCTGCCTATCAACTCAACCTCAGCCGAGCCGCGTGAGTCCCAGTGGCCAGCTCTATGCCTTTTGAACTTTTGGTAACTTGTTGCCAAAGGGAAAAGTGTATAGATCATAGGACTTGAGAGAGAGTCTGTTGTCTTTGCGCTTTTGCTTTTAGTTCTTTTGCAAAATCTCTGTAGAATTTAGTAAAATGGGCATAACTTTGCATACTACTTCGGATGAAAAAGTTTTTATGAAAAATCATCTACTCGAAAAGATTGAAGCTGCAAGAAAGCCAAAGCTGAGAAGAGCGCAGCGCAGCGCTAAACCAAAAGGTGGGGCAGCTCCTTGAAGCTAAAAATTGAACAACGCTGCTTGCATTATCAGTCTCGGGAGAGCCTAGAAGTTGTTGAAGACAAGATCACGCTCTGGATGTGAAGGTGAAGTGAAATGTTCAACAAGCTTGGAGGACATTGAGGAAGCAAAGAGGAGAAGGAAGAGCTTATCGTGAGATCAGGATGACTTAGTCAGGATGCTTATCAGCAAGGCTCCGGTTCCTGGACCCGATCAGTGCTATTCGATGAGACACGGGACTAACTTGGCACCTCCAAGCTCCATCGGTTGCTCCAACTCCAGCTCGGTGACCTCCTCCAGCCGGATCTGCGAAGTCTTGAGATCTTCCATATCAACTCAACCTCAACGACGGGGCCGGCCCGGAGTCCCGGTGGCCAGCTCATGCCTTTGAACTTTTGGTAACTTGTTGCCAAAGGGGAAAGTGTATAGATCATAGGACTTCAGAGAGAGTGCTGTTGTCTTTGCCTTTGCTTTTAGTTCTTTTGCAAAACTCTGTAGAATTTAGTAAAATGGGCATAACTTTTGCATACTAACGGATGAAAAAGTTTTTATATGAAAATCATCTACTCGAAAAGATTGAAGCTGCCAAAGCCAAAGCTGAGAAGGAGCAGCGCAGGCCAGCTAAACCAAAAGTGTGGAGAGCAGCTCCTTGAAGCTACCCAAAGGATTGAACAACTTGGGCATTATGCAGTCTCGGAGAGCCTAGAGAGGTTGTTGAAGACAAGATCCACGCTGGATGTGAATGCTGAAGTGCAATACATCAACAAGCGGCGGACATTGAGGAAGCAAAGAGGGAAGGAAGAGCTTATCGTGAGATGCAGGATGACTTAGTCCGGGATGCTTATCAGCAGGTCTCGGTTCCTGGGACCCGATCAGCTATTCGATGTGAGACACGGGACTCACTGCACTCCACAGCTCCATCGGTTGCTCCAACTCAGCTCGGTGACCACTCCTCAGCCGGATCTGCGAAGTCTTGGATCTTGCCATATCAACTCAACCTCAGCCCAGGACCAGGAGCCGTGAGTCCCAGTGGCCAGCTCTATGCCTTTTGAACTTTTGGCTTGTTGCCAAGGGAAATGTATAGATCATAGGACTTGAGAGAGTCTGGTCTTTGGCTTTGCTTTTGTTCTTTTCAAAATCTAGAATTTAGTAAAATGGGCATAACTTTTGCATACTTTCGGATGAAAAAGTTTTTATATGAAAAATCATCTACTCGAAAAGATTGAAGCTGCCAGAAAGCAAAGCTGGAAGGAAGCAGCCGCACTAAACCAAGAGTGTCGGAAGCAGCTCCTTGAATACCCAAAGTTGAACAACCTTTGGCCGCATTATGCAGTCTCGGAAGCCTAGAAGGATTGTTGAAGACAAGATCACGCTGGATGTGAAGGTGAATGCAAAGCTTCAACAAGCTTGAGGCGAGACATTGAGGAAGCAAGAGGGAGAAGGAAGAGCTTATCGTGAGATGCGGATGACTTAGTCCAGGATGCTTATCAGCAATGCTCGGTTCCTCAGGACCCGATCATGCTATTCGATGTGACAGGGACACGCGGCACTCACAGCTCCATCAGTTGCTCAACTCCAGCTCGGTGACCACTCCTCCGCCAGACATTGCGAAGTCTTAGTCTTGCCTATCAATAACCTCCCGCGGGGCCAGCCGGAAGGTCCCGTGGCCAGCTCTATGCCTTGAACTTTTGGTAACTTGTTGCCAAAGGGAGAAATGTATAATCATAGGACTTGAGAGGTCTTGTTTCCTTCTTTTAACCTTTGAAAAATTTTAGTAAAAGGGCAAACTTTTGCTTAACTTTGGGAAAAATTTTTTAAAGAAAAATTTATCAAAAGATTGAATGCCGCTGGGGCCGGCCAGCTAAACCAAATTGGGAAAGGCACTTTTGAACTACAAAAAAAAAGAATCATCTCGGGAAGTGAAGGTTTTAAAGAAAGCCAGCTTGGAGGAAATGGGGCAAACCAAAAAGGGGGGCTTGAGGAACAAAGAGGAAAGGGAAAGCTTATCAGCGGGAGACTTAGGGGATTTAAGCAAGTCCCGTTTTGAACCCTAATTTGCATTCTGCAACAACCCTGGGCCCCGCCCATGGGCCCAAAGAGGAAACCCTTCCGGGAATTGCGAAGTCTTGGATCTTCCATTCCCCCGCCCCAAACCCCGGCCCGGGGCCGCTTAGCCTTTAACTTTTGGTTTGTTCCAAAGGGTTGACATCTTGGAAAGATGCGGTCTTTGTTTTGCTTTTTACTTTTGCAAAAATTTGAAAGTTGGGCTAACTTTTGCTTAACTGGATGAAAAAGAATGAAAAATCATTACTGAAAAAAGGGGCCGGCCGGGGGGGCCCGGGCAAAAACCAAAATTTAGGAAAGCCCTTAACTAAAAGGTTGAAAAGTTTTAGAATCATCTCGGGAAAGATGAATTTGGAAGAAAGCCACCCTGGAGGAAAGGGTAAGGCTTTCCAAAAAGGGAGGGCTTGGGAAGCAAAAAGGGGAAAGGAAAGCTTTCGGAATGGGACTTAGGGGATTTAACACGGGTTTTGGGCCCGGTTTTGGGAAAAACGCTTGGCATAGCCCAGGGAAAGCTAGTGAATCCCCAGGAGACTTAGTCGAGATTGCCTTTCAACCAATCCCGCCCGGGGCCCCGAGCCCCGGGGCAGCCGCCTTTGAACTTTTGGTAACTTGTTGCCAAAGGGAGAAATGTATAGATCATAGGACTTGAGAGAGAGAGTCTGTTGTCTTTGCTTTTCTTTTTAGTTCTTTTGCAAAATCTCTGTAGAATTTAGTAAAATGGGCATAACTTTTGCATACTATCGGATGAAAAAGTTTTTATATGAAAAATCATCTACTCGAAAAGATTGAAGCTGCCAAAGCCAAAGCTGAGAAGGAAGCAGGCAACTAAACCAAAAGTGTGGAGCAGCTCCTTGAAGCTACAAAAGTTGAACAAGCTGACATTATGCAGTCTCGGGAGAGCCTAGAGAGGATTGTTGAAGACAAGATCCACGCTCTGGATGTGAAGTGCTGAAGTGCAAATGCTTCAACAAGCTTGGGGGACATTGAGGAAGCAAAGAGGGAGAAGGAAGAGCTTATCGTGAGATGGATGACTTAGTCGGATGCTTATCAGCATGCTCCGGTTCCCTGGGACCCGATCATGCTATTCGATGCGAGACACAGGACTACACTGGACCTCCCACAGCTCCATCGGTTGCTCCAACTCCAGCTCAGGTGACCACTCCTCCAGCCTGAGACATCTGCGAAGTCTTGAGATCTGCCATATCAACTCAACCTCAGCCAGAGCGGGAGCCGCCCGTGAGTCCCGGTGGCGCTTAGCTCTATGCCTTTTGAACTTTTGGTAACTTGTTGCCAAAGGGGAAAGTGTATAGATCATAGGACTTCGAGAGAGAGTGCTGTTGTCTTTGCGCTTTTGCTTTTAGTTCTTTTGCAAAATCTCTGTAGAATTTAGTAAAATGGGCATAACTTTTGCATACTAACTTTCGGATGAAAAAGTTTTTATATGAAAATCATCTACTCGAAAAGATTGAAGCTGCCAAGAAAGCCAAAGCTGAGAAGGAAGCAGGCAAGCAGCAGCTAAACCAAAAGAGTGTGGAGCAGCTCCTTGAAGCTACCCAAAAGGATTGAACAACGCTGGCCAGCATTATGCAGTCTCGGGAGAGCCTAGAGAGATTGTTGAAGACAAGATCCACGCTCTGGATGTGAAGTGGTGAAGTGCAAATGCTATCAACAAGCTTGAGCGGAACATTGAGGAAGCAAGAGGAGAAGGAAGAGCTTATCGTGAGATGCAGGATGACTTAGTCGAGGATGCTTATCAGCAGTGCTCCGGTTCCTCTGAGGACCCGATCAGCTGCTATTCGATTGAGACACGGACTGACTTGCCTCCACAGCTCCATCGGTTGCTCCAACTCCAGCTCGGTGACCACTCCTCCAGCCTGAGACATGCGAAGTCTTGAGATCTGCCATATCAACTCAACCTCAAGCCAGGAGGCCGCCCGTGAGTCCCAGTGGCGCTTAGCTCTATGCCTTTTGAACTTTTGGTAACTTGTTGCCAAAGGGAAAAGTGTATAGATCATAGGACTTCGAGAGAGAGTGCTGTTGTCTTTGCGCTTTTGCTTTTCGTTCTTTTGCAAAATCTCTGTAGAATTTAGTAAAATGGGCATAACTTTTGCATACACTTTCGGATGAAAAAGTTTTTATATGAAAAATCATCTACTCGAAAAGATTGAAGCTGCCAAGAAAGCCAAAGCTGAGAAGGAAGCGAGCGCAGACTAAACCAAAAGTGTCGGAGAGCAGCTCCTTGAAGCTACCCAAAAGGATTGAACAACGCTGTGACATTATGCAGTCTCGGGAGAGCCTAGAGAGGATTGTTGAAGAC